>VZTO01009925.1:78868-99754 GCA_013400615.1 Syrrhaptes paradoxus
AAAAAGAAAGAAAAAAAAAAAAAGCTGAAAATCATCACCCCTGTTGGAACTCCTGCAAATTTCCTTGGAAATTCACACAGGTTTCCACCCAGTCAGCTGCACTAAAAACCCATCAAGAAAGCTGCTTTGTGTATTAAGTCACTGTAACACTCCCTTTGAATAGATAGAGGTAAGACTCAGCCCAGAAACAGAAATAAAAAAATCCACCTCCTTCTCCCTCCAACTCAAATCTTTCAGAAGTAAACTTGCAGCTGTTCCATGAAATGATGGAATTTTGGAAATTCTCTGTGGATATGCAAGTGTCTCCAGTTTAACCAGACCAGCCCTTGGATACTATGATGTATTTTACCAGACTCTAACGCAACCTGGCTTGCAGTGAAACAGCCAAAGGATTAAGAGTGAGTCAACAGGTTATTTATGATACAGTGCTGTAGTGAACCACAGTTCAGAAAGAGCTGTTGCTAAACACACAAATACATGGCATCTGTTTCCAACATCTGTTCTCTTAACAATATTCTTGGATCGTCCATAAACATTCCTGTTCCTTAGTTAGTTCTTAGCTAAGATAGGCAAGCAACACTGATATTATGGGCAGAATCTCCCTTTCATTACAGGCAATGAATTGGAACATTGTAGATTATAGCAAAGTCATCCTACTTTACGTGTCTTTATTAGAAGGGTCACTTTCAAAGCATATTTCTGCTATGACATATAAACAACAAAAATTAATAAGTAATAATTAAAAAAATAATTCAGCAAACAGCTTTATGGGAATCCACTGAAACTTTTTGGTCTACCAATATGCAATTCTAAGATGATTTTGTTGGTTTTGTGTTGCGAGTTCTTTTAAGAGACCTCACTAAAATATATAAAAATGAGTCTATAAAACCATCAGAATACAAGCTGATGCAGTAGAGTTGGATAAACTTTCATGTCAGTATTATGTGTGTTTGTTTGTGTCTGCTTTTTAAAAAACAATTCTTCAGACACATAAAAAGTCATTTCATCTGGTTTTGTCAGAAACATACACATAGAAGTATGTGACTCAAAAGAAAAACAAATAGGCCAGGTATGGCTCTTCCCTTAAAGAGGTTGATGCTTGTCATTCAACAGAATCAGAATAAAAACACAAAAACTTCCCAAGTAATCAATCCCAGGAAGTTCCCCAAATCTCCAGATTCTCCACTCTCCCCCAGTCCACCCCATCCACTCTATCCACTCACTCAGCTTGGCTCCCGTGCAGCAGGAAAGATGAGTTAGTATCCATTCCTTGCTGGATAGCACTAAGTAAAAATCAGCCAAATGCAAGTCTTTTTTTTAAAAACAATATTGAAACACAAAGGCCTAGAAGGAAGAAAATGCTGCATGGGTTTTCTGCCTTGGTCTTCAGGTAGATCTTTATTAGATGAGCAAGCCCGTTTGAACATACTTAGTAAGAGTCCTGCTAAACTACATGTAAAACCTTCCATAGGCATGGGGATACTTGTTTATGAAGTGACACCCTCTCAAACGTGCTGGACATGTCACATGATTTGTCAGAGCAAATCCTTTGTTTTTTTGACAGAGTGCCATGTTGTGCTGTATAGAACTACAAGGTACAAAGCCTCATAGAACATTATAGACCAAGCATAAATCAGAGTCAACGTACCTGCCAGATTTGCACAAACCGTCAGTCTGGCCCTATCATTTATTTGCTTTGTTAAGTAGCTCAGTTTCTGTACCCACTTGCTATAATGGCACAAGCAAGCCTACAACAGTATTCTAAACACAACTTAGTGTAGTTAAGAAATCGGCCAAATACAGCCCTTTTCTGATGACAAACAACTAATGAAATGGCAGTTTTACAGATCTATTCTAGTTCCTTCCCTAGCTCCTTTGGAGTGTCTTACAAAGAGGATCACAAAGTAACTTTTATTTCCATATTCCCCTTCTTTCTGCATGAGACACACTAGGAAAACAGTATTCCTCAGCCCTCTGCGTTTGTAACTAGATATTTTTAAGAGCTCAAAGGCCTTAGCACCCAACTTCCATTTTGAAATGAAGATTTTCCCTATTTCCCCATAGCTGCTCTAAAAATCCCACCTCTAGAGTGAGAGAGTGTGTGTGTGTTAATTCTAATTAATTTTTTGGCAGCAGATGAAGCAGTTTTAGGCATAAGGTTATAAAATGCAACTCTCTTTCCAAGAGAAGTAAACCAGTCTCATTCACACTTTTGCCCTTTGCAAGTCACACAATTTTCAATCATTTATACATCCTGCGCTTGCTGCTTCTGTGAAATATAAACAGATGGGTTCTAAATGATTTTTCACAGAAATGGAATTTCCATTTTCAGAGCTGAGTACCTGCAATATATCCTTTAGAATGCTGCTCCTGAAAGCTTAAAAGAAAAAGAGCTTGATATAACCCCCACTTCATTTCTGTCAGCCACATGCTTTTTCATATTCAAATCCTCCCTTAAAATGAACTGCTTTCATTAGTTCGTTCACATTAGGCCCTCTCCAGTGATATCAAAACAGTCCCTCTTTTCTGTAATGTGCTTTTTTAAATTATAGAAATATAAATACTGTAAAATAAACCCACATGTTATACTGTATTATACACTGCATAACACAATGCTTTTTTGAAAAATATTGTATGACTTTTAAATGTTTGTTAAGCATTATTTATATTTATGACGCTATCTGAATGTTTTAACATCACCTGTAATAAAACAGTGTGGAGGTTTTGAAGGGAGCAATTACTGTAAGATTTAAAAGAAATGAGGAACAGAGTAATACTAAGGACTAGACAGCACATCTTGTGTTGTGCTCGGTGTTGGAACAGTGCACAGGAGGTTATGATTTTTTGTAGGTGTTGTAGACCTCTAGGTATTGCCACAACATAAACAAAGAAGCTTAAGAGTAACATTAAAAGGTAGATTTATTATTTATCAACATAAACAGCTTTATTGCAGAGTACATTGCTGCAATCACTACCAACAGTAGTCTCAAGAAAAACTCTGGCATAATTATTCTGTAGGATTTCACTTGACATCAGCACACCTTATTTTGGCATCTAAGCAATTACAACTATAAATTCTGGCTTACCAAGACTTGACTTCATCACCAATGGGCAGGCTAAGACTTCAATGCTGACAGTTGCAAGAGTGCTCCCCTGTTTGCCAATAGGCTGGGTAATGAAAGGGCTAACCAGCACTTCCACAATACAGTCATTATAGCAATAATGACTACTAAGTAATGATTAACAGCAAAGATATTGGGAAGCAGAAGGAAATTCAAAGAGAAGAATGAAAAAGTAAAGATGTTCGGGAAGAAGGGAGGAAAGGACTTTCCTAACTAAAGCCCCACAGTAATACCTACTGCCATTCTCTGGAATTTAAAAGGCTTAACAGGAAATTTGATGAATTCATGACATTTATAAGACCCAACAAAAAGTAAGTTGCAAATAAGTAGCAGGTGGAAAACAATTATGAACCAGCACTAAACCTTTGATTAGATATATAAATAATTTGTAACGTATTTCAGAAGTCCATTCTTTCCCCCTCCCTAACATACAGCTCAACAACAACATACTAATTATTACTTTATCTTCTTTTATTAACCTATTGAATACATAAGTCATACTTAGCATTACAGCATCCTTTGTGTGTCCATCCCTCAGGCCAAACTGTGCACCTTTTTATGCTAAGAAACTCCTCTCTCTGCTCCTTTTTGCACATTCCTGCCTAAGGGCAGAGTTTTATCAACAACAGAATTAAACTTACTGACAAACGCAGGTCTCTCTCACCTCAGTCCTAGTCCAGTTTTCAGCCCCGCATCCTCCCCTCTCCTGGACCAATAACAAGCACTTCCGTGACCTGTTCAGAACCAGCCTGGGAAGCAACCCAGTTTAAAAGTGATGTGGCCAAACTTCTAAATTTGGCTAAACACAGACATGCACTCACTCACCAAAAAGGATTTTTAACCTAGATTAGTTCCCCAGTCTGGGGGAACTATCTGGCCATACAGTTTTTCTGACACTAGTGGAGGTCAGTGTAGGTATGGGGAGACACAACAGGGAATGAAGAGGCGATGAGACACCTTTGGCTGTTTATGCTAATTTACAGACTTTGCGAAAAACAAGGCCTAAATCTTTGTACACAATAGTGTGGAAGATATAAAGTGTTGCATACCAATACAACTTTCAAAATTACCGCAGTTACACCAGTGCAGTCCATCCCAGTGACTACAAGATTTGAATTTTCACCTTCCTACTAACTTCCACAAATCCTCCCCGTGGGAACCAATCTTGTTTGTTATTATAATCTTAACATATTAAGATTTTTGAGGCAAATTCCAGTAGTGGCTCCATAATAAGAGTACATTTAGTATAAGGGCACAGAATCCTGAAGCAAGACATAGGTAACAACTCATCAAATCAATACCATCTGCCTCCCCCCAAACAGCACAGAGCTCTCATCTTATACTCTAAATACAGATCCAGTAATAATAAATGCAAAACCATAGCCTGGAGGCATCCCATCTACAAACACTCGGGAATAATACACTTAGTGTATCACCCTTCTGGAAAATACTTCAAAGGCTTAGAAGAATTTTCCCCATGAGGCAGAAAATATCCTCCCTTAATGCATTTAGAGTAGTGCCAAAATTACAGCCAGAGAAGGGAGAATAGATTGTTGAAGAAAAAAATGCATGGCAAAGAGTTATTCCAAGTGTCTGGGTGGGTTCAACGAAAGCACCTACAAGTTTCACAAATTACAGTGTTATCTTATTAGGAATTCTGCTGAGACCGATGGAGTACACACTGCAAGCCCAGCTCCTCCAAGCCTTTTAAAACACGGAACTCAGAATCAAGGCATCAGCATTTATTTCTTGATAAAGCAGTAACTGCTGACGAAATGAATAAACATATGAGCAAGTTACTATAAATAATGATATTCATAACAGACTACTTCCTTACCAGTCTGAAAAATCATGTTGTTCTACCAGCTGTATGCAGGTAAGTTGCATATAGGCCTGACAGAGGATGGCTACAAAGCAATACGCAATAAAGGACAGAAAATTCTGCACAGCAGGGAGAAGCAAAGTGTGTGAAACAGCCCTGCAAGCAGCAAGTACTGAGCATGAAGGTGAGAGGAAGAGGAGGGGGAAGAGATGCTCCAGGCGTCAGAGCAGAGATTCCCCTGAAGCCCATGGAGGAGATTATAGTAAAGCTCACGGTTACACCCTGAGGGAACTGCAGTCAGTGGAGAGCCCACACAGGAGCAGGTTTATCCTGAAGAACTACAGCCCCTGGGCAGAACCCATACTGGAGAAGAGGAAAAGCATGAGGAGGAAGGAGCAGCAGAGAGGAGCCTTTATGTACAACCACAACCCCCCAGTTCCCTAGATCTCCTGCACTGCAGATGGGGGAAAGGAGAGGAGTCAGGAAAGGAATGATCTTGAACCTGGAAAGGGAGGTAAGGGGAAGGTGTTATTGTAATATTTTCTCTCTTTTTCTCATTACCTAAATCTGTTTTAATTGGCATAAGTTAAATTAATTTACCCCAAGTTGATTTCTTCATGATGGAAACTAGTAAGTGTTCTCCCATGAGCTTTTCCATCCCATTTGTCTCTTACTGTTCTGGAGGAGATTGAGGATGGGGACTGAGAGAGGGGCTAGGTGGGCATCTGGCCCTTTAGCCAAGATTAACCCATCACAGTGTTTTTTAAAGATATCTCAATAACTAATGACAACATATGACATAATTGCTATACGCATTCTGTGACAATGAAACACATATTATGAACTTCCATAGAGCAAATTCATTAAGTCACTACCTCTACAGTTATATATTACAAAGAACGAATTTATTGAAACAGAAGAATCAGCGCAGGCCACCAGCTTGTGATATTGGATCAATAATTTGCAACCTATGGTAGGAGAGATTTTCTGAACCTAACAGAAGGACTGCAAAGGGAACACAGTCTGTTAGATCAATAATCCACAATTCAAAATAATTTAATAACATTTTTAGTTAACAATCCATATTTTTAAATGTTCTTAAAGTCACTGTGATATAATTTTCTGTCCAGTCGGTTCCTTTTCTTCCCAGTTTGCTTCAAGATTTACAAAACACTCAGCTGTACTCTTGTGGAAAAATAGAAGAGATTTGCTGCAAACATCTATAAGAGGAAGATTTAGCTTTTATTTAACAGTATTTAAATAAGACAGCATCTTGCTTTTCTTTCAGAGTGGTAATAGGCCATCATCATAAGGAGAAAATTAAGAGGAACATGGGAGAGAATTTACCTTTCAATGAAGCCACTGTCAGCTCATATCTCTGCATACCACTCAATTTCATATTAAGTCATAAAATGTAAAGGCAAAAATACATATTGCTATCAATTATGTTTTTATTAAAACTAACTGAATTAGGAATAAATCTGTTTAAATTGTTGGAATATTGATATTAAGGGCTCAGAATCCGTTCCAGAACAACTGAAGGAATATAAGAAACTGATTTACGACTACAGAAGTACAGCTGTTACACCTCAAACTTCTGTCAATTTGACTTTTCCTAGCAGTATACTAATAAGTATAGCACACTATTGTGTATGCCTTCCCCCACAGCCAGACAGGTCAGTCAAATATTTGTTTAACACTGGTACTCCTGTGTCATCTGATTGATTTTCCATTAACGGTTTTCCAGCATATGCCAATACTACCAAGAGTTTGGACACTTACTACAGGTGCCATTTTTTCCTCCAATATCTTTTGATAATATATTATTTCTTTAACTTCCTAACCACCTAAACAATTTATATTTAATCCCCACAAACCAGAACCACCTCAAAGACTACTCCCTTAGAAAGGAAATATAGCCACAAGATACACTCATGCCAAGTAAGGTTTTAGAAGAAAAGAGCATTATTCAGTGTAGTTTATGGGTAATGGGAGTTTATTAAAACACACACACGTGTTATATCAATGGCAAACAATCTTTGGAAGAAAATCTTCATTCTTTTCAATTTCTTTAACTGTCTTAAAATGAAATTCTCGTTACACTGACAAATAAGCAGTCAGTGTCTCAACGCTGACTGAAAGTGATGGCAATAAATGCATTCAGAATATAATTACAAAAAAGCAGAAATTGTCACAGAGCACAAAACTCTCAGCATTAAACAGAAGGAAGGCTTTCCCTAATGAATGCCAATATTTCAACATTCAGAACATTCTAATACTTAAAAATTCTTATTTGTGTCTTTAATAATCCAACAATTGACTGCAAAGATTACTGGCATCTGCTTAAATAAATTAACTGGTGGGTTGCACCTCAGCTAACAGGATAACAGTGAAATAACACCAGAGTCTGAAGAACCTGCTTATCTGCCAAATTTTGAAGTTGAGGTTCAATTCAAGATAGTCAATGAGGCTTATGGCATGAACAAGTTTACAGTACGAACAAGCCAGCAAGGGCTCTAAGTTACACGAAGAGCTGAATGTCAGAACCCAAAAGGCATAAAAGATATAATTTTTAAACCACCTGCTCTGCCTTTCATGCTGCACCACACAATAATATTACCTCTCTTCTTATTTTGCAAGCAGCTGAATGATGATGAGATCCCCGTACTTGAATTCCCTATTAAAACTGAGCACAACTAGACAGCGCAACTGCAAGATACTCTCAGATGACTAAAAAATTAACAAACATTATAAAATAAGCTTATGCGAACGTCCCACTCAACATGAGATGTCAAAAGGAAATTGTGAGAGTATAATGTATGCACTCCCATGATCATAATAATATTACTACTCTGTGAAAGAATGTTTGACAAAATTATAGCTTTATATGTTATGTCACATTTAACTTCAGAACTTGTTTTTTGTCTTTGTATTTTATTTTCCTTTTTAGCAAAGAGGTATAAGGATAGCAGCTGAAGGCTTGCAACTGGAATCTATAATTTTGATCTCCCCTAAAACCAAGAAACATATAACCAAGGCTTACTTTGTCAAATTTCTTTTCACCATATGGAACTAGTGAAATAATGGAATATGGCAAAAACGTAATCAAAATTTTAAACCTTCTACAATGAAGAATTAATACCTGACAAGCCATTCAATGCCTGTAAAGCCACCTGTGCCTCTATACTGCAATTAAAATACTTTACTTCCCAAAAATAAAAGCTTGAATAAACTCGACAAATATTCCATTCATGAGATTACTCACTCGATGAATGTTCAATAATACACAGGATTTTGTTTGCAGTCTGTCACAAATACCTTCACAAATAATGCTTTTGGTAAATGTAACACTGAAAAAGATAAATGGAAATGTCTCTCTAGATTTTGCCAAAATGACATACAGACTTCCACACTTTCTCACTGTGACATGACAACCACTTCAGTTACCATAACAGAGATCAGAGGTTCTGTACTTCACAAACAGAAGAGCCAAATCTATGGGTCTCTTTAAACCATAAGGTTTAGTCCAGCTTTAAACAAACAAACAAATAAATAAAAGAGCTTGAACAATGATCTTCTCCTCCGTTGTTTATTTGGTAGTTTCATTTGCTTAAATAAACACTGTTGTGATAAGCACGTCTTTGTTTCAGAGCAGCCATCACTGAATCAGAGTTTCTTTCCATGAGCTCTTTTCAACACCAGCCTCAATTCACAGCTCACACTTTCACAGGGAATGGATAAGTACCAGTATCTAGGTTAAAAAATATTTCATGTCCAGAGTAATATAAAATGTAACTTAGAAATATCCTATGTTACAAAACAAAGTTGGTAAATAATTAAAAATTAGCCTGCTGTCATTGAGATGAAAAGACAAACTCATTAATTTAAGAGTTTCAGTCAGGTCCAAAACAGAGTAAACAGATAAGAAGAGAGATGTAGATCATCCATCTCTTCCTTAACTTTCCAATTTTTTTACAAGATTTATCCAGTGAAAAGGGAGATAATAAGCATCAGTAGCAGAAGGATCTTTACTATTTTGTCTGTTATTATCAAGCCAAAGAGCAAATTCACCCTCAGGTAAACTGTTAAAAATTCTGAGAAGTCTTTCAGACCTGAAATGACTCTTTCTGATGAAGGGACACTGAATTACAGCTACTTCATCTTTTCACTTGAATGTATCCTATTGTCATCATAACTTCAACACATTTGAAGAGATGTGTATGTAGCCTGACATTACAGAAGATAATGTTTCCCATCATCTCCAATAATTTAAAATTAGAGTTACTGTGGAGAGACCAGTACACACTCTTCCTAATAGGTTATTCCACAGATTTGTACCAGGAAAGAAAATAAGCAACACTGGTATGAATAAAATATAAATGGAAATCTTTGTGTGTTAGCACCAGAACAAATGCAGAGAAAAGATTTAAAAGAATGGCCTATATTGATAGTGAAGGGTGTTATTCCCAGGACACTGCTTCCAGAAATAAGGTTGAGGAATGTGATATTTATGTTAAGACCAAAGATATGTCCAAAGACCAGTTTGTTGTTGTCAGTCAAGAGGAAATGGCATTTTGTGTGTCACGCACAAGTGCTCATGATCAGACTACGTAGACACAATCACCTTGTTTCACTTGAGTATGTAGCTTTTTTGAAGTATGAGTGCATGCAAACAAATTGCTTAAACATTTGGTAAATAAATATCACCTTCCCCTTCCGTAAGATCTTGCAGTAAGTTTAACTACACTATTTTTCACACTTTATATTAATATGTACAAGTATATATGAAGCCGTATGTGAAAGTAAATAGATCTCCACAACATCCCAGATCTGATCCCTAAAGGCAAATCACTTTGGTAATTAAGCTACAAGTAAAGAGAAAAATAGATTAAATGCCTATCTTGTTTTAGCTGGTTTAGACTCCAAACAATCACTAATGAACTGTCAATAGAATAGTGAAAAGTCCTAATTCAATCTGATACAGCATTGACACTGTTTTTATACTTATTTCTTGAGAAGTTGCCTCATCTTTACGTACTTATCTCCTACCAGCCATGAGTTCTTCTGTTTTTCAGTTAGGCAGTTGTCCCTGCAAATAGTCATCTTTAGGCAGGCCTGTTGACCTATATGGGTTCAAATGTGCTACATAGATCTTAAGAGCACTGAAAGGTTTCTTTCTTTTCAATTCCTTAACTTATTACAAATTTGTTAGATCTATAAATAAAAGGTATATAGTAAGGTAGACCTTGCCACAAAACCCTAAACTGAGACTATGGGAGGGTGGGTTTTCACTCAGACCAAATGAAACTTTATGCCATTTACATACATTTTGTATTTCAGAGTCATGTTCTTCGTGGTTGAGTACTAACTTATAAAAGGGGACCTTCCTACAGGGAATAAAACTATAAGAATGGTTAAAAACCCCCACTTCACCCCCACCCTAAGTCATCCTAGCTCAGAAGTTTTTAAATGAGTACTTTGTTAGAACCAAGGCCAGGAAAATGGTTAACTCTATATATTTCTATACAGAAGTTAGATCTGTATATCAGCATACCTACCAAGCCCCTAACTACTGTGAGATGAGACCTCTCATTTGTATAAATGTGCGGTATTCAAACCCTACAGCAAATTCTTAATAGTAAGAGAAAAAGAGAACCTTATCCTAATTCACCAACAAGCAGCTGACACAGAGAAACCAGAAATGACAGTAAAAATCATGAAAGAAAAAGTTTTTACACAATAGGCTTCAAACTACTACTTGCAGTGAAGTCCTTGTTCTCAGTATGACTGTCAATGTTACTCATTTTCACTGTTTCTGGATCTGCAAGTCCATTGTACCTAAGCAGCACATTACAGGCCAGTCACCGTGAACTTTGAGTCCCACAAGAACAAGTAGAAAAGATTCAGCATCGAAAAGAAGTCACCTGTTGTTAACCAGCAAGTTCACTATATTCCAGTAAATCCCTCAGCTTTCCTGAAGCCACCAGAGTTTTCACTGTGAGGATGGTGAGACACTGGAACAGGTTGCCCAGGGAGGTTGTGGATGCCCCATCCCTGGAGGTAGGTGTTCAAGGCCAGGCTGGATGAGGCTTTGAGCAACCTGGTCTAGTGGGAGGTGTCCCTGCCCATGGCAGGGGGGTTGGAACTCGATGGTCTTTAAGGTCCTTTTCAACCCAAACGATTCTATGATTCTATGAATAGCATCTTGCATTCCTTTTTAGGACAGTCGTGTTGTCTCACTCTTGGGTTTTTTTGGTCTGGTTTGTTTGTTTGTTTGTTTTAAATTTATTTATAGAAGATACCCTGGCAGCAACTGTTGCGGGTTTTTTTTGAGGTAGAATCCACCAAGTATAAGTGCATTTAACAGTTGAAGCAGCATTGTTGTCTTCAACAGGTATGTATGCCTTAAAGGTCTTAAAATTGCAATTTTAATCTTGATACAGACTAACTTGCTTGTAAATGTCATTTGGATTTTAAATATACTAAATAATCATATAAAATAATTTCTAGTGTTTGAAATAGCCCTGTGCTGGGGATAAAGAAATAAACTAGATACTCCTCAACTAGACATAATTTGGAAAGCCAGGCAAAGAGGTATCTCCTCTGTGGGCAACATCCTTCCTCCTGGAACATGAATATATTCCCTAGCAAGACAGGCAGACAATATGCTGGCAGACAACATGACAAGCATAATAAGTAAGTGCGACTATATTTAATGCGTCAATCAAACTCTTAAGTAGAAATATTTTATACATACAGGGTTTATTCTGGTGTAGTTTACCCCATGCATTTTATTTTACACTTTCTTCACAATTTGGTTTACTGAATCAGATAGGAACACAAAGCTGTGAGATTCTTGCAGACTTCTTTCCTAGGTTCCAGATCTCAGTCATCTCCAGATACACAACAGAAAACTCTGAGCTCTCAGGCACAAGCCTGTAGAAATTACTTTGGTCTCTTTCTCCAGAAAGGCTGTACACTGTCCATAAAGGTGTACATTAACTGTATTCACATTATAACTCAAAAAGGCAGTTAATATTTAGTGTTCATGTGATGTTGGGAAAAGTTAATGTATTTTTCTTACAGATTGGTTACTGAAGCACAAAAAAAGCTACAGAAGCATTGCTCAGTTTCAGGGGGATAGCTGACAGAGCTGGAAATTATGTTCATTTGCAAAGTAGTTTCTAGCCAAACTTAATGAAGACACTGAGAAAACCTGAAAATGTGTAGCTTTAGAAAAGGAGTTGATTTACACTCTGATCTTCTCAAGGTACATGCCTACACGGGATATCAGAACAAAGAAAAACCAACAACCCATACCATGTCTGTTTGCTTGGTTTTAATTAAAATAAATGAAACAAATGTTCTTCTTTTGACTAAGTCTCTCTAGAAAATAGCTTATAATAGCTCAGATCAACTTTTTAAACATTATAAACAATATGTATATCAATATACAAATAATCTGCATAGTAAATGTATACAGACATATTGCTGCAATAAGGCTGTTGAGCTATTAGCTACCCCTGTTAAAATGTTAATGAGTAGCTTGCCACAGGTTTGCTGAATTGCAGTTTATTTCCGAACAGGTCAGCATTTTACAGTCCCTGCCTCTCTGACCCTTTTCAGAGTACTTTGTTCAATAGTTGTAACTCTTCTAATGAATACTGCTTCTTCTAAGTGAAATACTATAATGGAGCATGCTGCACAAAGACACATCTAAAAATGTCACAACTGGAAACAAATGTTTTTTAGACTGAGTATTAAAATTAAGATGTTGAGAATTAATTTATGCACATTCTCACATAGAAAGATACCAAAAGTAGCTATCCCAAATGCCCAATTAGTTTTGAGACTTCAGCCATTAACCTTTTGGTAGAATTCCCTCTATAACAGCATTTGGGAGTATGTATTATTTTGCAACGAAGAGTTATTAGAAAGATATTCTGGTGCCCCTACTCCTATACCCTCCTACACTTTTAAGAATAGTAAGTTTCAGATCTGGCCTTGAACGCTGCTGAGGGACACAGCAAGAGATGCATCCGAATAACAAAATTATGATAATACAACTCAATTAGAGTGGGGGAAAAATAAGAATAATACTGAAATTCAATCACCTGTGCAGCTCTAACTGGGAGCTACTGTGACTTGGTAGCATATGCTCCTAAATTATAACTTAAAAAAAAATAAAACTGTGTGGTAAACTGAGCAAGATTTCTTAAAGCATTTTCTTTGAAGGTAATTTCCTCTCTTAAAGGTCCATTCCTGTTATTATTTATTTCTGTTGTAGTGTTTCATAATGGACCTCATCCTTGGATGACACTTGAATAAACTCTGCTTGCATTAGATCTGCACATCTGCTCAGTCTGAGAACACATTGAAGGAGACAAAAACTCCTTTCAAAATAGAAAGATTTTTTAAATGCAGTGTGTATACATTAATAACATACATCTCATCTTTTTGGCAATTATGCACACAAAAAAAAGAAAAAAACACTAGTTTGAATGAATCCCATTCAAACAACTCCACAGTTGTTTTTGAATGCTCCTCTCAAAAGAAAACTCAGAAGTCTTCATTATAAATTACTTCCTATTACAAGATCTTTTAAGCTACCTCTTATATATTATATACACGTGTGTAGATATATACACACATATGTACAGGTTCACATACAGGAAGAGATAACTTCTTTTTCTTCTTTTCTGTATTGTAATCATCTAAGTTTTCTTTTGTTCTCAATGCAAATGGTCATTGGTTCATCTTCTCTCACCCAGGACAGTTATGTCACATCACTTGACTAATATGCATGCATTTGCCACTAAAAGACATTTTAACTGAGAGCTGTCACATCCATCATCTCCACTCAGGCTGGTTAAATTTTTTATCTGCCTTCTTGAATTAATTTCAGCTTGCCTGAGCTCAGCAGGGGACTTTAGAGTGGTTTAGTTAAATTCTTCATTTTGAAAAAAGCATTTAGAGTCCTTCTATTTAGATTTTTCTTGTGCATCTAATTTTTGTTTCACATTACTGAAACAATAAGGTAATTATACATCCAGTGAAGGAGGGAAGGGAAAAAAAGCAAATAGATGAGAGAATTATTAAATTTTGACGTTTTCCTGGGAAAGCATTTTTTCCTTGCTTTCCTGCTTTTTATGTGGTTCCCTGTTATTTCACTAATTATCTATAACAATAGTTAGATGTGATTAAACTAAAAAGAAAATATTCAGAATGTAAAGAAAAAATGAGAACACTAACTGACACTTGAAACAAGAGAAGTGAAGAGAGAAACTAGAAAAGAAAGATCCTATCACCAAAAAATTTTATACAGATAATGTCTGTGAAAAAAGGCTAAAAGGCTCAATGTAACCAATGCAATAACCTATCCTTCTTAAAGCACTCCTTCAACAGTTTGCTTTTTAGGCAGCAAGCACATGTATTGATAGGTGAAGAAGTTCAAGATATGAATTGGATAGGAGGGATGTTAGAGTCTGAGAAATTGTAGTAAAGGACCTAAATCCAGTGACCTGTGTGAAGTTGCTAAGCCGCTATCATATTTGAGAAGTCATGGCAGTCTGGCGAAGTTCCCAATGACTGCAAACCACCATTTTTAAAAAGGGAAATAAGGAAGACCTGGGGAACTACATGCCACTCAGTTTCAGCTCTGTGCCTGGCAAGATCATGGAGCAGATCCTCCTGGAAATTATGCTAGGGCACATGGAAAATAAGGACGCAACTGGTGACAGCCAACATGGCTTCACTAAAGGAAAAATCATGTCTGACAAATTTGGTGGCCTTGTATGATGGGGTTACAGCATTGGTGGATAAGGGAAGGGCAACCAACATAATCTACCTGGACTCGTGCAAAGCCTTTCACATTGTCCCACACAACATACTTGTGTCTAAGTTGGAGAGAAATGGATTTGGCAGTTAGACCACACAGTGGATAAGGAACTGACTGGATGGTCGTACTTAAAGAGCTGTGGTCAACGGCTCAGTGTCCAAATGGAGAGAGTGACGAGTGGCATTCCACAGGGATTTGTATTGGGACTGGTGCTATTTAACATCTTTTTTGGAGACATGGACAGTGGGATTGAGTGCACCCTCAGCAAGTTTGCCGACGACACCAAGCTGGGTGTTGCAGCTGACATGCTGGAGGGAAGGGATGACATCCAGAGGGACCTCGACAAGCTTGAGAGGTGGGCCCATGCAAACCTCATGAAGTTCAACAAGGCCAAGTGCAAGGTCCTGCATCTCAGTCAGGGCAAACCCAAGGACAAATACAGGCTGGGATTACAATGGATTGAGAGCAGCCCTGAGGAGAAGTACTTGGGGGTGCTGGTTAATGAGAAGCTCAAGATGAGCCAGCAATGTGCGTTTGTAGCCCAGAAAGCCAACCGTGTCCTGGGCTGCATCAAGAAAAGCATGACCAGCATGTCGAGGGAGGTGATTCCAGGTGATATCACTCTTGTGATACCCTACCTGGAGTACCACATCCGGCTCTGGGGCCCCCAACATGAGAAAGACCTGTTGGAGTGAGTCCAGAGGAGGGCCACAAAGATGGTCAGAGGGGTGGAGTACCTCTCCTATGAGGACAGGCTGAGAGAGTTGGGGTTGTTCAGCCTGGAGAAGGCTCTGGTGAGACCTAATAGCAGCCTACCAGCACCTGAAGGGGACCTACAGGAAACATGGGGAGGCACTTTTCATCAGAGAGTGTAGTGATAGGGTGAGGGGTAACAAGTTTAAGCTGAAAGAGGGCAGATTTAGATTAGATATTAGGAAAAAATATTTTACTATTAGGGTGGTTGCCCAAAGAAGCTGTGGATGCCCCATCCCTGGAGGTGTTCAAGGTCAGGCTAGATGAGGCTTTGAGCAACCTGGTCTAGTGGAGGGTGTCTCTGCCCATGGCAGGGGAGTTGGAACTAGATGATCTTTAAGGTCCCTTCTAACCCAACCCATTCTATGATTCTGTGTAGTCTGATTTTGTCTTTGAATCTATAACTACAATATCCTTTGGGATTGTACCTCTAAAGCAGGGGATCAGATAGGACAGGTATATAGCAATTTCTCCAATTCTAAAGCTTATTGAGCTTAAACTCTGTTCAGACCAATGGAGACTCATGGGTATGTTCATAGATAAATTATCTGCAACAGCTCTCACAGTCTGTCCTGCACTGGTAAGGGTGCTACAAAGGACAAACACCTGGCCCTCAAAGGTATATTGGTTGTAAAGATAGCAAAAGTTAGCCCTGGAAACTTTAAACCTGCCAGGATTTAAATGCTGCATGAACTCCCAAAGGGAATAACTAGTTTTGTATGTAGTGATTCCACTGGGAAGGGGTCACAATACAGATAAATTCTGATTATTCCCACTGAATTCAAAAAGACTTTTATACCCATGTCTTTGAGATGAGTTATTGTATTGCTGCTCCTTAAGTATACAGTTAATATGATCAAAAAAAGATGCTAAAGAAAAGGAAAAATCTACTGAAAGAAAATTGTATTACAGTAAATGGGCTAAGCATGAGGAACAAAATAAATTTATGCTAAATACTGAGTGAAAAATCTAAATGGTTTTGTGCTCAAGACAGGTAAATAAAATTCTAAATATTTTTAAGCTTAGAGGCCTTATAACTTACCAGTCTAACCATTTGGCAGCTTTACAGCTATTATAAATTTTTATTTAAATGTCAGTAAAATGTGGTGCTGACATGAAATTAGTCATGCAAGAGCCTGCAGATGTACTATCTTCTGCCCAAGCACTGAAACTCTGTATGCAAAGTTTGAAAGTGTTCACGTGTTCAGACTGTGTGGGGTACAGAAAGGCAACAGCTCTAAGACTTTTTTGGGCAACACAAGTAAAACGTGGAGTCTTCCCAGAATTAATTACGCATATTCAACTGCAAATGCTACTCTACCTACTACAGGACTGACCACATTTTTTCTACCATAGCTGAATGTGCAAAATAGACCACAGGAATGCATCCTGTTCTTTCTTTTTACTCCCCCCTTTTGTATGAGACAAAAGACTAGAGGTGAAACACACTGAAGAAGCTTATTAGAAGCACTGGCTCAATCCTCACTATAAAAAAAGCATAGGAACTTCTCTGATGCAATAATGAATAATATGAAATAAATCCACTTTAAAATGCTAAAGTACTTACTGAAATTACATTTTATAGAATGAAAAATTTACCTTATGAAAAGGTTTTACAGGAATACTTGAAATAACAATATGAATTTCTTAACAGGAGTTCATTACAGAAATCACATTTAAGACCCTTCTCCATGCAAAAGAAGAAAACATTCCTATTTTATAGGAACAGAAAATTTTGTCATCTTAAATTTGTGTTGGTTCTCATAAAGACACAAAGATAGCACTAAAAAAAGAGGGGAGAAAGGAGTGATCAGTACACCGCTTCGCAATTAGATGTGTATTTGGTAGAAAATTCCATTGACAAGGTAAGACTTATAGTAGCTCTAAATTCAAAGAACATGGCAACATTCAATTTCACCAGTCTTCTGTAGTTCCATGTATCCAAGAGTCCTGTGAGTAAAAGCAACATTGCAAAAGTATCCTTGTATCCCAAAACCCACTTTCAGAGACAACAGTCACATAGGGGCCACTTCTCAAAGCTACTTAAATGTCTGTCTCCCTCTGAGGGACTATCCATAAAAGACCCAAGCTTTAGGAATTTAAGTCCAGTTGCCATTAACAAGCCTACATATGCAGAGGAAATGCATGATCTGGGAACCAAAATTATTCAGAAATTTTCTGAATTTTAAAAGCAATTCCTTGACATATCCACTGTACAAGGTTATGTATTAGCTAATATATTTGATATCTAGTTATTAAAGGGCCTTATTCCACAGTACCTAGTTATTTAACTTGAGAACAGATATGTTCCTATCCCTTGCAGAGAATTACCTTCACCTTAATAAAGCTATATCATGAATAACAGTAGCCAAATTAGACATTATATATATACAGCACTTTGAGGCAAAGCATGATTTTTAAAGCACAGCCTGAAGCAAGAAGGAAACAAATGCATGGAAGACACACCAAAAAGGTTGGACCTGAGAGAAGGTATTTGATCTCTCCCTTAAGGGAGCACAGTCCATTCTCTCTGGGTGGGTACAAATCAGAAAGAAATAGCACAGCCCTGCACCCACTTTTACTGATTCAAATTGGAATAAGCTTTCCTTGAACTGTTCCGAAAACACTGAAAAGACAAGAAATATACAGGAGCATGTGGAATCTGTTTTCTTGTTCTGCTCCCACACACGCATATAGGATATTTTGCATGAGAAATATCTAGCAAAAAAAAAAAATTAAAAGCATTTGGTGAACAGGGTTAAATGAGACTCCTATTCACAGCAATGAAAAATCAAGAGGACCTTCCTCTGTAATAATTGTAAACATATGCCAGCAAGACCCAGCAGACTGGATAGATTATATTTGTTAGCAGATAACAGGCTAGATTCTGTCATCCTTACTCATACTGAATAGCACTTTTATCAGCTCTTATAATAAAGAAAGGTTCTGTTCAAGGAAAGTACAATTCTCCCATCATTCACAAATTATGCAATCTTTTCTCATCAGAGATCAAAGCTGAGAATTAGAATAAGTACAAAAATCAGATGCCTTTCCTCAGACAGTTTATTTACCCATGTGCCATGATCAACTGTCCACGTCTACTAAAATTCCAATTTCATAGTACACTGGTGGACTCTGTGAATGCTTCCTTTGCCTCCACAGCACCATTGTGCCTTGGCTCCTCCACACAGCCTAAGGAAAGGCGCCTGACAGGGAATTCCCTCCCTCATTCCCTCCCCCTTCGCCTTCCTTCTCTGTCAGCTATTTGGATTCAGACATGCACAGCTTATGCATAAGCAAACAGGTGCAAGGGACGGGTCTGCCAAACCCCAAGCAAGCACGAGGTACACATGTAGCTTGCTGATTGTGGCATGCTACTGATAGAAGGCGACAAGGCCGACAATAGGTAGGGTCAGTAGGTGGCTCTTTGATTTTCCTGTCTCTCTACAGAATAGCAGCATGGGAGTTTGCCTATGGGGGACAAACGCTGCCTTTCCACGCAGAACATTAAAGCACTGGGGCTAGAAAACCAACAAGCATCTGGAACATGGACTGTTTCTTATCAAGAAAATTGCTAATGAAAATCAGGACATATTCGCCCACTAGCCTGGTTGTCTGCTTGTGAAGAGGTGATTAACTGCGAAGACTCTCTAATAAAACAAACAGCTCTGTGTTTATTATGAGTTCTCCATATAAACTGAGGTCCTCCAGTAACAAAGTGTATAAATGGACTCTTTTCCATCAGAAAAAATTAAACTACAATATTACTTGATCACCACACGCTCTTAACTCCTTTTTTCTTTTTGCTTTTTCTCATGCTACTATATCTGGAGTCAAGACATTTCAAAACACTGCAACAAACACTCAAGGTTCTGCTGTCTCAGAAGTCTTGATTATGTTTAGATGTTAGTCAGTGAGCCAGCATTATCTCCATCTCAAAGCACATGCCCACTGTCAGAGTTGTTATGTAGTAAGATGGCAATTTAATTCAAATTAAAAAAAAAAAACCAGACACCAAACAAAACAGTTGGTATGGTAACAAGGACAATTAGCTGAAGTGCCTGAATGAAAGTCTGCACCAAGCTCATCAGCTTCAGTGCAACAGCATCAATTTACAAGAGCAAGAAGTACTAGCTTTTTTTTGTACACCTGCTTGTTTTTAATCATATTTTTAGACACATATTTAAAAGGTAAAAGAGCCACTTTTAACACATTGCTCTGAATTACTATGAAACAGTTACCAAACTTTACATGGTGATATACCACATATTCCAGTTACATTTGAAAATATTGGTTTAAGAACAGTAGAGATACAGTGTTGAACTACCTAGGTTGAGACAGACATTCCTTGACTACTGCACCCAACTTGTTCAAATTGTCCATTCTCAGAAACTTTAAAAACCAGGACCACTTAATTAAAATATTCTAAACTTTAAAATACAAAAGAAAGATGTGAACTTCCCATGACAGAGAAAAAGACAAACCTATGGTACACATCATGATGCCAAAGCACCTAGATTGTTCCACGCTCAGAATCAGACAATTTACCAGCAGCAAATTTCTAAAAATCAAGCAGATAAGATCTTGATATTGAAGTGCTGAACCTTATTTAACTTTAAGCAACTGTATTTGACAATTATGACTTCAGAAGGCATAACACTTCTTCACACGTTGAACAATTCTCACCTTACGTGTAACATGTGTCCTAAATTACCTGCCATATGGCCTGACACGACATGGAAACACTATTAAGACACATGCCCAGTGGGGTTGCTGCTGATTCTAGGAACATTTTTAGCCCTGTGTCTCTTACATGTACAGTTTGCCTCTCTCTCTGTTGAATTCCTAAGTGCAAGCAGTCAAATTTTGACTGATTCATGGACATTTCTGTTGGCAAGGTACACAAACACTGGAAACTCCTCCCCTTTTGAATCTTTCTCTAAAACACTTCTAGACTAACCAAAATATGGCCATTCACTGTAAAAACTTTTTTTGCTAAATTTCAGTTGTCAAATTATTAAAGCAAAGAATATTTAATTTTCTATCTGCTTTTAAGTATCTTCATCAGTTGGACTGATGCACCATAACCTCTGACAGTTTCTTACCACGGCCCATTTTCTAAATCACAGAATCACAGAATGTTAGGGAAGGGACCTCTCATGTTCAAGTGGAACCTCCTGTGTTCCAGCCTGAACCCATTGCCCCTTGTCCTATCACTGGATGTCACAGAGAAGAGCCTGGCTCCATCCTCCTGACACTCACCCTTCACATATTTATAAACATTAATTAGGTCACCCCTCAGTCTCCTCTTTTCCAAGCTAAAGAGACCCAGCTCCCTCAGCCTTTCCTCA
>VZTO01009925.1:100204-114993 GCA_013400615.1 Syrrhaptes paradoxus
TTATCCGCAAGGATACTGTGGGAGACGGTGTCAAATGCTTTTCTGAAATCAAGATAGACCACATCTACTGCTTTGCCATCATCTATCCACCTGGAAACGTCCTCATAAAAGGCTATCAGGTTGGTCAAGCATGACTTCCCCTTGGTGAAGCCATGTTGACTGTCTCTAATGACCTTCTTATCCCTGATATGCTCACATATCATATATCCCTGATATAATCACAGAGAAACAGGTATAGAAAGATATAAAACCCAGTTTAAGGTATAAGAAAACAAACTATCAGAGAGGTAATGACAACTCATTTTTATCAGCATGCTCCAATAAACCAAGGCATTAATAAATAATTACATCCCTCTCTCACAAATATCACTAGTACCAGGGGATCTGATTTAAATATCTTTGTCATAAAATTAAGCATCAAACTACAAAATCAGGTTTTATTTCCCATACAGTTAAATTCATAAACTGAAATAAAATTACAAATCCCTGTTTACAACTCCAGTACCCTCTGTGATACATAGTTACCCAGAACCCTATTTAACATTCATAACTTCTTTCTCCCTTCACCTCCACTTTACTTCAAAATCTAAAGCTAACAACCATTTGAATTTTCCACTATGAAGTTTGGAGGCTGAAAGATGATGGCTTACAAAGCTTTAAAACCAGGTTATGCATAGTTAGCTTTACTGCAGTGACAAATATTTTTCCCTTCAGTTTGGTGAGCTCAGATTTCCTACAGCAGAGTAAGCACTTCTCATAGGGTAAAAAGTGACTTCAAACTCTTAACGCTTTTGTCACAATGCAAAAACTGGTACTGGAACAATAGTAAAGACAGCGCTTAAGCTGTGCATATGTAAATCCTGAAAAATCAACATAGAACTTGATACACAGGTTTCTGCTGCTTTCTTCTACTGCCTTATATTGTCAAGTTTTCTCCACAAACATTTTGTAGAAATATTAATGCAGATATAAAAAGACATCTAAAATATACCCCAAATTTCATTCAGAAATAGAAGGTGTCTTTCAACACAGGAAGCATCTGGTGACTCTTCTGGATAATTGCCAAGTTAACCAAACTATCAATTTTTTATTGAAGTGAATTTTCAATATAAATTTGCAACTATTTTTTTTTTTCAATTTTCATTTCTAATGCATTCGTACATTACCTTAGGCCTCTAACATGCATGTAGAGCAAGTTCTGTAACTCCACTTTATAGTTGTCTTATTTTCAAAGGGAAAAATAAAAAGATGCATGTAACGGACTGATTTTAGTTTCAGTTTGTAAGCTCTTTAATCAGACATTAGATGAAGCTGATCACTTTTTTAAAAAATAGTTTCATTAGAGCAGAGAGCCAACAGAAGCAGCAAGCAGAAGCAGGCTATTACCAAACAGCTGAATGAGAACAAATATACAACTCGCCTAGCACGTCATTCAGATGTGTAATGCTCAGCAGGCTCTCCTCAGTGTCTTCTGAAACTTTACTAGCTGTACGATTTTGTAGCATGCGCAATCAGTTAAACACTTAATTTGGAACACAGGGAAAATATGGCACCATTGGCACTACTCATGGGATTTTACCCAAGGATGCAGCAGAAATGAGCAATCATTCAGCAAGTCTGCTTGGCCTGCCTCTAATTTATCATGGCTTACATCTCATGCCTGCCAGCAGAGCTGAATTCATATGTTATTGTCCCAAACCCGTCACTTTCTGGACTGCTTTTTAATCTTCCTCCTAGAATTACATTCAGAGAGGTCACTGCTATCCAATTAGAACCTTATCAAAGATGCACATGCAGCCTGGATTCACACTTATCAAGAATGGGTCATAAATCCAGAAACCGCACATCACAAAGTACCATTACAATAATGAATAACTCACATGGAAAAAAGTGCCAAAAAATACCCGTGCATTGCCAGGCAAGCATTTGACTGTATTTGTCCATACTCTACAGCAGGTGAATGACTGAAAGGCTTATTTATAATCACAAGAATGGTGGAAATCAAAGACCATCAAATCCAGTAACACCTTGTATTTTTATACAAAACCTGATCCTGTATACATTTCTACAAACAAGAGGCTTCCCTGCTCTTTTTCCTTAAGTCTCTAAACGTGTGTTTTCAAGATTATTTGTAAGGATTGCTATCATTAATATACCAACATCTACAGCCTTTTCTTCTATCTCAGTGTCTTTAAAATGTAAGGATGACAGGTGTTGTCTCTTATCAAGTAATTTAATCAAGCTCATAACTTGAAAAAGGAATTTGCTTTCACTTTTCTGATTCAGGTACATCAATCCATAACTGATTACTTGAGAAATACTGATAGTGCATGATCTAGGTGAAAGGGTAATGATTTAATAAATACAGCCTAGGAGCATTAAGTCAGAAAGGCATTACATACAGACCATTTTTACATTGCTTGTGCTTTCAAGAATTCATTCAGTTGCCAGTTTTGACAAAGTGGATTTTCAGTATTTTCCATTCCAGATTCAGAAAGCAGCACATCTTTGTTGTTAAAGCCTCCACTTATTAAATAATCACCTGGAAACACCAAGCACTTTAAGCACCTCAACACTTGTGTGCAGGGACTATACTGATTTACATACAGGATCAAAGCAATGCTCTCAAGAGGATAAGCAGATGAAAGAACTGAGTAGGTTTAAGAATTCCTGTAAGAACCCTTAACACTTTCTCCCACCACACTCCCAGATTCATTGGTCAACATCTCTGAGGGGTCCTAGTAAGGGAAGAGGAATATGGACCTAAGTCTCAAGTCTCCACAAAGCAATGCAAAGTCTTATTGCTTTACCCCCTTCCAGAACATCTGTATTAGAGCTTCAACAGCTAACTATAAGCTCAAAACTTAAATTTACAATCACATTGTCTTTCTCTTTTTTTCCCCACCCATCAGTTTATTCCTTCTTTCCTTCCTTTGATTGAGGGTTTTTTTCCTAAATCACTACGTAACTACTCAGGATTCCAGATGCTCATAATCAACGTATAAATGAAAGCAAAGCATGTATTTAACCTAGTGACTCTGGGGATAAGCCTCCAAAGCAAGGTTGGAGATACATTGATGGACTTAGTCCAAACAGTTTTTCCAATATGACAACGGCAATTGTATTACAAAATTAGTAATAGCCATAACTGACTTTTCACACCTCCCCTGATTAATCCTATTTATTCATTATGGAACATATATTGCCTACAGTAATTAAGCAAGCCCAATTCAGTAGACAACGTGGATACTTTTGCACAATGGTGCATCACATAAAAGAGACCTGAATATATTCTTTCATGTGGATTTATTGCTAGCTCAAGCTGGATCTCAGTAGCTCATAAAGAAAAGCAGACATGGTATTTAACAACAAAACAGCACATTTTTACCTGAAACCCTAGCCTCTTAGGTTTTCTAATAATAAATCTTGCATGCTTTGAGGTCTGATACTATATTTATGCAGTAACAACACAGTGGTACTTAGTCTTCACTTACAATGAAGACCAAGAAGCAGAAGACTATTTTTAGTGATTTTTTCCTATGTCTTACATATTTTTCCCTGTCATTATCATTTCTTTAAATCAGAACTAGCTTCTGAATTTGCTTGAACGCTGTTTAAATAAAATTAATACCTAAGACCTTTCAAAGGATTTGTTTTAATGGGGGATTTTTCACTCTTCTAGAATGCAAAGCATACTGAAAGTACACATTTAATATCCTGGATATTACTGTTTATTCCTGGAACTTAAACTGAGAAATATTTCATAACATAATATGTATGTTGCTGACAAAGGCAACATATTTGAACCAGTCTTCCCTTCCAGTTGTTTTCTCCTTGGTTTGGATTTCCATTTGGTCATGAGGAACTAAAGATGTACTCTGGATTTTTATTCTTTTAAATGTTGACAAGCACATCAATGGTAGCTTTATTCACTCACACAAGAGGCTGTCAGAGTCTGCCTTGATTTGAAAGTAATTGACCTTTGTTTATAATTACAAAAAAAAAAAGAGGGGGGGGGGGGGGGGAAGGGGGAAAGAAAAGTGATTTGAGAAAGGCCACCGCTGCTATCAAACTTTACGATGAAGCAAGAAAACTGCAAAGGTTTTTTAACACACCAGCGCAAGACGAATGCCTAAGAGGAAAAAATTTCATAAAAACCACACTAACCATAGCACCCAAGTGTTATGAACAAACAATTCAACCCCACAATAACCTGAGTGCCTCACAAGGAAGTCTAGTTGACAGTCATCTGCAAAAGTGCCAGTGTCCACAGCACAAGAATTCAAATGTAAGTTCTCTGGGGCAGGGACAGTCTTTTTGTTGTGCCTTTACATTGTTTACAACATTGAGAAGCCATTTCTCTAGGACTTAGTATAATATAAATCACAGGTAATACTAATAAAGTCCAACTTTCAGCAGAAACTAATAGATATACTTATCGGTAATCGTAACAGAAAGGTCATGAATTACAGGGCGTGGAGCAAGAATTACAGGATCATACCCAGAGATGTCTTCTCCAGGTCAAGGTTAGGGGGCATTGGAAGCACCACTGCATTTATTTTTTCTGTCAGCAATGTCCTGCTCCTGTGATAAATTAAAGATCCAAGGCTCCAGCTCACTTCTGAACCCTTCATCAGTTATAAATTCTCCTCAATAATAATAAGCAGAACTCTGTTAGCAAACATAATGATTTACAGTAATGAGGATGCTTGTATCATTTTTCCAGAATATACTGTCCATTTATTTTATAACAGCTAGTATTTACAGAGCACTTTCCTAACATAAACTAATTAAGTATATCCTCAACTGTTTCTATTCAAAATTCTAATGATGTAGTAAGTACCATGAACAACCATCAAATGTCCACTGAGACTTCTATGTTTGACTAACATCTACGAGATGAGCTCATAGAAGGCAGCCAGCAAACACACTAAAGTCTGAAAGGATCTTTATTTCCACCACCTAGTTATGTTCTTCAACCGTTCCTTCAACCCCTTCGTTATCCTCTTAAGCACAACTTGTTTTAGTTGCAGCATTTTTTACATTAGACTGAAAAGTGCATTACCACTATGAACTCATTTTTCAGGGGCTCAACCACAGTGTCTCGCTTAGGACCATCAAGTAGCAAAGAATTTCTCAACCTTCATTCACATGAGGAAAAAGGAAAACAAACCCTAAAAGTCAGGAATATGTTAGAGCTACTGCTTTTTGTAATGCATAACGATTATCATTTTTAGCATTCATATGTGTAAAATTGTTTTCCAACATAAATACAACTTTCTACTAAAGAATTTTTGGTCGTGTACAAAAATGGAGGCATTCACTATTCTTTACCATACCCTGGAGCTCTAGGGAATTAGGGCATTCTCTCTCTAAAAGCAAAATCAATGCCTCCTAGCTATGTCTCCTATAATGCTAACAGACACTGTTATCCTAGTGGAAATTCCAAGGAGAGGGGGAGGAATGTTAACTGTTGATACTCATTCTAGTTGGCTACTGGATTTCTGAACAAAGGGGCAAAAAATGACAGTGTACTATTAGATCTTGCAAGACCTACAATATAAACCCAATACTAAGCATTAAGAGAGCAACTGAAGACCAATTCTACCAAAACACATTGCAATTTTCACTCTGAGATGAGGCTTACATCTTACCTAACATTTTCAGAAAAAAAGTGTTTATTTAAGTAAGGTATTGGTAATGCAATCACCTTTATATTATCAAGTGCTCTTAACCATTCATTATGACAGAAATTCTAGCAAGTAAAACAGATATTTATTCTCTATTAGAAAACTTTCAAGGTTCAAGTGATGATGAGGAGAGGATTACACTAAGCATGTAGACTGTAACATATAAAAAGTAGGTGACAACTGAGGTCATATGCTGTCATTGGCAGATTTCCTAGATAGAAAATAGTTGGGTCCAGGGACGTTCTGTATCTTCTAAGTACTGTTCAGAGAGATAAGTCAACTGAGGACAGAACAAGAGCCTCATCCATATTACTTTAACCTTGGGTTCCCTAGGGCCGTAACATTGCAGATAAGGCTAACACCAGAGGCAATGTAGGCCCACTGATGAATGAGGTGGGTGCTCTGGTGACAGAAGATACAGAGAAGGCAGAGTTACTGAATGCCTTCTTTGTCTCTGTCTATACTGCCGGAGGCTGTCCTGAGGAGCCCCATACCCCTGTAGCCCCGGAGAAAGTCAGGACAAAGGAGGAGTTTGCTCTGGTAGATGAAGACTGGGTTAAGGAGAGGTTAAGTAATCTGGACACCCATAAATCCATGGGTCCTGATGGGATGCACCCGCGGGTGCTGAGGGAGATGGCGGAAGTCATTGCTAGACCACTCTCCATCATCTTTGGCAAGTCATGGGAATCAGGGGAGGTGCCTGAGGACTGGAGGAAAGCGAATGTCACTCCAGTCTTCAAAAAGGGCAAGAAGGAGGACCCGGGTAACTATAGACCGGTCAGCCTCACCTCCATCCCTGGAAAAGTGATGGAACAACTTATTCTTGATGCTCTCTCTAGGCATATCAGGGATAAGAAGGTCATTAGAGACAGTCAACATGGCTTCACCAAGGGGAAGTCATGCTTGACCAACCTGATAGCCTTTTATGAGGACATTTCCAGGTGGATAGATGATGGCAAAGCAGTAGATGTGGTCTATCTTGATTTCAGAAAAGCATTTGACACCGTCTCCCACAGTATCCTTGCGGATAAGCTGAGGAAGTGCGATCTGGATGATCGGGTGGTGAGATGGATTGTGAACTGGCTGGAGAAAAGAAGCCAGAGAGTTGTGGTGAATGGGATGGAGTCTAGTTGGAGGCCTGTATCTAGTGGAGTCCCCCAGGGTTCGGTATTGGGACCTGTGCTGTTCAATATATTCATCAACGACTTGGATGAGGGAGTAGAGTGCATCCTCAGCAAGTTTGCTGATGATACGAAACTGGGAGGAGTGGCTGACACGCCAGAAGGCTGTGCTTCCATCCAGCGAGACCTAGACAGGCTGGAGATTTGGGCGGGGAAAAATTTAATGCAATTTAACAAGAGCAAGTGTAGAGTCTTGCATCTGGGCAAGAACAACACCAGGTTCCAGTATAAGTTGGGTACTGACCTGTTGGAGAGTAGTGTAGGGGAGAGGGACCTGGGGGTCCTGGTGGACAGCAGGATGACCATGAGCCAGCACTGTGCCCTCGTGGCCAAGAAGGCCAATGGCATCCTGGGGTGTATCAGAAGGGGGGTGGTCAGTAGGTCAAGAGAGGTTCTCCTCCCCCTCTACTCTGCCCTGGTGAGACCGCATCTGGAATATTGTGTCCAGTTCTGGGCCCCTCAGTTCAAGAAGGACAGGGAACTGCTGGAGAGAGTCCAGCGCAGAGCCACAAAGATGATGAAGGGAATGGAGCATCTCCCTTATGAGGAAAGGCTGAGGGAGCTGGGTCTCTTTAGCTTGGAAAAGAGGAGACTGAGGGGTGACCTAATTAATGTTTATAAATATGTGAAGGGTGAGTGTCAGGAGGATGGAGCCAGGCTCTTCTCTGTGACATCCAGTGATAGGACAAGGGGCAATGGGTTCAAGCTGGAACATAGGAGGTTCCACTTGAACATGAGAAAAAACTTCTTTACAGTGAGGGTGACAGAGCACTGGAACAGGCTGCCCAGAGAGGTTGTGGAGTCTCCTTCGCTGGAGACATTCAAAGCCCGCCTGGATGCGTTCCTGTGTGATCTGATCTAGGTGTTCCTGCTCCGGCAGGGGGATTGGACTAGATGATCTTTCGAGGTCCCTTCCAATCCCTAACATTCTGTGATTCTGTGATCTACTTTTGCAACATCTCCAAATTGCATGAGCCAAAACAGCCTACAGAGACCTTGAAAATGAACATTCTATAGAGTTTTTTAAAGAGAAAGTACCTGTCCATAAGATTTTATTTAAGCAGATATTTTTAGGGTCAAAACAGTAACTTAAATATCAAATCTTTATTTCCAGCAACCACTGCTACTAAAATAACAAAATAAATACAATCAGATAAAGCCATAAGAAAGGAAGCTGAAGAATTTCCTTCCTTTTTAAATCAGGAAACATCTTATTCTCATAGATGATTATTCCACTTTTTAGTCCACAATAACCAGGTTTCATACACATTTAAGCCAGCCTTATAATGTAAACAGCACTGATATACTTCAGCAGACTGTCTTGCTTCTCCCACAGCGTAAGCAGCACTGTACACTCAAAAGCAACACCAACAAGGAACACGCTTTTAAGCCAAACTTGCAAAAGGCAGGGAGGACTGCATTTGGAAAGGGTCCAGCAATCCAAAAAAAAAGCTTTGAACCTGCTGTTCAGAAAGAGGTTGATGACTTTATCACATCTCACTATAATATGATTGACACATTTTCATAGAAAAGAGGTTATACAGGCAGTGAAGCATCTGACCACATGATATTTGCAGCAGAAAATTAGCACCATAAAATTAAACCTAGCACATACTAAGTGGATTTGAAACTGGTAATTGATAAATCCAGAAAAAGATATATCACTGGGGAATCACCAATGAAAAAGCAAGTTCCTAGTGGAGTCATGCTGGCATTGGTTCACACTCTCCAAACAATTCAATATCTGTCAGTAATTGAGAAGAAAATATAAGGTCACTACTAATCCAATTTTCAGACAGCACACATTACTGGATAATGAAGTGGTAAGCAATCTATACAAATAAGCATTGCTTGGTAAACTGGGCACAGTTCAAGATTTAGAGTAAGATCATATTTCAAAACAAACAAAAAACTCCCACATTGACAGAATGGAAGATTATATGCTAGAGAAAAAGGGAAATAATGAAGGGAACGCAAGCTCCTGATTTAACAATGCAGCTAAAAATTACAAAAACTATCTCTATATGTAAGAGAAGAGCAGCAAAATGTTTGCCCAGTGTGTAACTGCCAATGATTAGCCTATTCCTGTGACATTTTGCCCAATATTACTGTCAACACTTTAAAAGTACACTAAAAAACCTTACAATTTTCACAAAAGGGACACAAGAATAATTTGGAATTTGAAAATCACAGTTTAGAATGAGATACTTAAAAAAAATAAGGTGCTAGAATTATCTAAGAAAAGCATAGGCAGTGAATATTTATGAAAGTTGCAATTTTTCAAGGTTTTCCTGAGGATGACATTCCCACTAAAGCATTTCAGTACTTCATGGATGGAAGCTAAGTCTAGGAAAATTGAATGTAAATAAAGCTAGCAAAGGGAATAAATAGGAAGCAGGTGTTTTTTCTATCATTTTTTGTTAATGAAGCAAATTTCTCAAAAAGTTCTGAAACCTAAAAATTTTTAATCTATCTTGCTTCCCAAAACTGTTTCTGGATCCAAAGGCTGTAGACTTCAGGCACTCGTAAACCATCAGACTGCCATCTAATCAGTGCTTAAAAGCTGTACTTACACAGTGTAAAATAGCACCCATTCTACCACCATTCCACATAGCTATGCAGGGAAAGTAAATGTCAACTGCATGAAACAGCTGCAATATTTCAAAGAGATATGACGTTTCAGAAATATCACATGGTGCGGGCATTCAAACTTTTTCCTCTGCAGAATATTCACTTTGTATAAAGTTAAAAAGAAATGTGAACTGAAGCCTAACCAAAATAGAACAACTAAAATGTATTGAGTAGTAGTTTCATCTTTGAGTCATCTCAATACTAAAACAGTTTACAAGGGATGTGATTTCCCTCACTTGACATCTTTTTAACTCTACACAGGGATTCAACATTTATTCAAGATAATGTGGATCAAATTCAGGCCCTAAAACAAGAGCATATATCTTTACATCTACAAATTATTGACCCTACTACAGAAGTTGGTGTGTGGGTTATGAAGGATGTCAAAATACATGATCACATGGATTTTGAAAACTTTGCCTTAATTTACTCAGATTATATAATTCAACACTGAAATGGTCATTTAGTTCCTTTGCTCAGCAATAAGGTAATTAACTAATTTTGAAAGTACAGCTTCTTAAGTAGATGCCCAGATATGGATTAAGCAATACTTCTGGGAAAAAAAAATCTGCTATGTTTTTACTTAATTTTTACTGCAGTTTTAACAGACAAAAATAAACATGAAAGAGCTGAAACATGTGACTCGCTCACTTCTTCCCAAAGTTCACCTGCACCTGCTATGTGGTCCACAGCTTAAGGGCATTCAGAAGAAAAACTATCCAAGTACAGGCTTCTATTACCATGATGGGGACAGAAAAATTCCCAGACAGATATAACGTTTTGCTTTGCTGTTTGACTGTGCTCATGATAGCCCAAAGAATTAAACATGTATAAACATTTATGTACTTTTATATGACCATTCCCAAAATCATCTTGAACAGCACTGACATCTACCTTATTCCCTCTCTACCTCCCTGCCTCCCCAAAAATTAAGTAAGTTACAGACAATTAAATTTTCTACTGCAAATAAACTTCGGGAAAGCAAGCAAACAGGTAATCTTGCCAAGAAGTGTTTCCACTGGCAACCTCTGATTGAAGAGAAGGTCAACACTACTTTACTTTTGAAACATGGTAGCTTGACAGCTCTCCTTTCCCCTTCTCCAACCTGCTTTAATGTTGGCTAACCTCTAAACTATGGTCCATATGCTGCCACCACACCACCACCAATTGCAAGCTGCTCTCATAGTTGCAATTACAGATTACTGTCCCATCATTTGATGCATTTAAGGCTGCCAGTAGAGTTGTCAGAAGTATGTAATTGCTGTGTGAGACCCTCAAAACTGGTTCCTGCTCTGATCTATGGAACCATTCAATTCTACAGCTGTCAGAGTGCTGACACCAACTGCAGTTAATGACACCACGTCATCTCTCTGACTAGTTTACCTGCCGACCCTGCAAACAAATGGACACTAGCAGGAAAGACAGGGAAGTGAGCAGCAGATACCATATTTGTCATAGTCACTATGATCCACAGTAGAAGAAAATCAATTCCTCTTAATCAAATAGAGTGACTTATTAAGGGTTATAAGTCCTGGCTGGAGAGTTGTACTGATTTGATTACACTGGAAGAGAAATTAGCAATGAGCTCTTGAACTATCTTTCCTTTGTCTTCTGTCTGAGAGTTGCTATAAAAGGATTATCTTATGAGAATCCTAGTAAGCAAGTCATGCTTTGATCAGGGAAAGTGGCAGGGAAAAGGGGAAAAGGGTACTGAGAAGGTCCCTGAAGTGTTGACTGACAGGGATGTGAACAAACACAGTATGCCCATTGCAGCATTTCTGATTCTTGATTGAAACAGCACAGCAATGGCATGTATCTGAGAGAAACACTTGAGACTTTCCAGACCAACCATCTTTAGTTCAGCAGTACCTCAGCCACTTACTTCATGGATTAACAAGGAATGACTTAGATTGTGACATACCACAACTACAAATTAACACTGACCCAAAATCCAATTTGCAACAAATCTTTCTTCATTTAAGAAATGTTTTCCAGATTTTAGAGTAATCAATATTAGTGAATCAAATGTGAGTCTTTACAAACACTACTTAAGAGATTAGGAAGAAAGGAAGCAAAGATAGAGATGGAAAACACACATTTAAGATGAGAACTGGGAAAAGAGAGTTTCTCTTTCCATGTCTATCCTGCATTTTGAGTATTATGCTGAGTTTTAAGTATTAGATTTAGAATTAGGTTTAACCAACCCTAATAGGGAACTTCAGACAGGCGGTTTTGGGGAAAAAACGGTTTGAATTTTCAAAGCAAGAATAACTGGAATTAATGGAAGTTGTGTACCAGTACCTTCCAAGACCACATTGACTGCTACAGATGCAGTGAAGTTGCACCATATCTTGTTTTAGCAACAGTAGGCCAGGCATCAGAGATGTATCCATATGGGCAAAATTTAAGTAAAGTAAATGATACAGAGTCCATGCACATCAGCTAATGATCTTGTTCACTAATCTTAAAACTATCTCAACAGCTGCCTTAACACACTAAGACCAAAGAATTTTAACGAGTCTAGGTATTTATTCCATATTATCATAATTATGTGATAGAGTGCTCCAGTACAAATTCCAAAGTGGAGATGCCTTGTAAAATTTCAAATTTCATTACAGTTCTTAATACAGTCTATTTGGAGTTCTAAGTTTTGTGCAAGGGTCATAATCAAGCTGAATAAAAGTTAACTGAAAATAGATTACAATTCTACTGCTCTCTGGCAGGAGGTATTCAGAGGATCTTGGTTCATTAAAGGTTATGTTTAGAAAGGGGTAAAGTTTCTACCCAGTTTCTTCCCTTTGTTTTCCTCATCACAGCACTCTTAAGTGAAATCCTGAAGGCAAAGTCATACATGGCCTCTTCAAATGAAGGGACCACAACTTGGTAAGGTCATAGACAACAGCAAGAAGTCTTATCTTAGAAAACAGAGTAGACAATTTTAAGGTGATACTAATAATCTGGAATATAGTAACTACGTATGTACCACATACCAACATACACATATTTACAAAAATATATCAATAGATACATACACTTTACAATTCTTTCTTTTTGATATTTCCTACTATTTTAATACACTTACCAGTCAGTACTAACAAGAAATTAATCAGCATTGCAACTTGCCAAAGAAATCTCCCTACTCTACATAAACACATAATTTAAAAAGACATTCATTGATCAGATTTACAGTTGGCCATCTATTTTCAGATGTTCTGGTAAATTAGTATTTCCTCCTATAGCATTAGAGAAAGAGTTTATTAAATGAATGCCAGAAGAATCATTTAAATCTCAATAAAAAAGCAGTTCTGTCAAAATAGTCCCCTTTGACAGCTGTAACTACTACATCTATTTAGAATATAACATAAATTGACATATTACAGGAAAAGATCTGTATTAATCAGAAAGGCTAAGACCAGCACTTACACTAAGCCTGAACTTGGATCATTTTATTGCTTTATTGTGCCAAAGTATTCAAGTGCACTAAAGTTAGGACTAAGAACTGCTTTGGAATACACATTGCTACAGCATTATTTAAAAACTTGTTACATTTTACTCCTGATTATACAAAACTGTATCCTTTCACCAATTAATTCTTATTATAAATAGGTCAAAAAAATACAATACAAAATTGAATTAAATCTCACTTGTAGAATTCTTTGAACAGTGTCACAAGAACATGTATCAAAGAAAATACGAAAACAATGTGCATTTTTTAGGTATTAAATCTAGGAACGTGTACCAGAAAACAGATAACTTTCTTCTCTTTGTAGTATCTGTGAAACTATTACTTGGTTCCAATAAAGCTAGGCTCCTCCAATTAAAATTATACAGATATATGTGACTAAAAGCACTGCTTTTACATTTTTTAAGGGTATGTAAATACAGGTAGCTTATTCTCATAAAGTTTGTTCATCAAATCCAAAAGAATAAATTCTTTAATAGCATTTCTGTTATTAGCTGAATTAAGAATATTTTTTCCTAACATATTAAATATAAAAGAAATAAAAAAATTCATTTTATATTGAAAATAATGTTTCAATAGAATGTCTTGTAAGTCCATCTGCAAAATCGAGTTACAAATTAAAACTTAGGTAAAAAAAGACCTGCCAGTGAATTTAGCACTTTCTTTGGGCCAACCTGAGGCAGCTGCAAACCTACATTTAATGGTCATATATTTTCTTTTAAGTCAGCTTCCAAATGCATCTCAGAGAATAGGCTATGACAATGGTTTAAAGCTTTATTCCCCTCTGCAGTTACAAGTCATCACAATGCTGACTCTAATCAGGTTACTCTGCATCTGTCTGTCACAAATAACCTAGTAACAACTAAATGGATTGCCATAAATCTTTCAATTAGAATTTATAACTTTATTAGCACAATATTTTTGAACTGATTGCATTACTTTGAAGAGAAGCTTTCATTTATTTTGTCATTTGAGGGTCAAATGTGTACAATGGCTGGAAGCTGCATACACAATAGGAAGCCTTACTTCAACTTCACAGTGGTCTTCAGTATCTCTCTTCAGAGACTACAGCCAAATTTTTAAAGGAATACTTTTCTTGCTGTGCAGAGGTTGAATGATGGTACACCATTTGGCTAAATGTGACCAAGTTCCTTCATGACACACAAGGGTCATACCACCACTTTTATGGCCCTGATAAGGCTTCATAAAAGAGTAATTTGCCATCAGCTGTTTTCAAAGAATTGTATGTCTTTTTTTTTGTTTTGCTTTAAAGCTGCTGAAATCCATGTTAAGGATCAAATCTCTACACAAGGGATGAGTATCAAGTGACATCCACTGATCTTAACAAATGTGGCTTCATACTCATCAGGTAGGTAAAAAGCAAATGGCATTAGTTTCCTAAAACTGTTGAAGTATTTCTTTCATTATAAGTACTGTGCATTCTCTTTGCTGAACTATAACAATGCCAAACAGTACACATTACGGTTAAGAAAATGAAATAATCTGAGCAGCTGGCTTAGATCAACATACATCAGCATTTAAAATTAAATACACTAGTATACAAACACAAATGCATTCATGTTAAATATGTAGGCACACACATTTAGAACCCAAAAAATAAAGGTTTAAGTTGCATTTTTGTTTTAAGAAACTCACTTTTACAAATTTTAGACATAATGGATAAAATGTGAAGCTTGGAAAAAAAAGATGGGCCAGCTTATTCATCAAAACTACTCATAGTTTATGTTTAGGAGACAGGGCTTGATTCTCTGTTGATGATTCCTTTTCAGGTTTAATTATATTAAAAAAAAAAAAAAACAAAAA
>VZTO01009925.1:117832-131393 GCA_013400615.1 Syrrhaptes paradoxus
GTGGTTAAACTCTGACCACATCCCATGGGTAAACCATGCTCTTAACAGGAGCAGAACGTCCCACAGCTGCCTACCATGTTAGCATTATTTTAGCATTTCACATCAGCAGTATACTTAGGCTCCCACGTGCTTTGAGATGAAGTATTGGCTAACAATTTTGAAAATAGAGGTTTTAATACATAGAGGTCTGTAGCAGAAGGAATTGAAAATATAGCACTTTCTCATCCATTCTACTCAAAACCTGGGAGGAAGATTAGCTAACAAGAGGAAATCAAAATCTATACTATCAAATACTTTACACAACAGACATTACAAACAGAATAAAAAGAAGAAATTTTGTTTCTGCAGCCTGTTTCTACAAAGTTTACTCAGCTTTATTTCCACAGTGACAGCATTTTGAGTCCATGAAAGAACTTAAGAGTTTGAACAAGATCTATTCATTGGTTAAGTGATACAAGTACTGACTGTAAAATTCAGATCTGACTTTTATTTTAGTACTAGTAATAAAACTGTAGTTTAATCCTCTGGGGGAAAAAAAAAAAGGCAAAAAAAGTCATTTTATCTCCTCTCAAAAAGTCTTTCCCCTTTGGCTGAACATGACATTAAAGGTTTCAAATGTCATACTTGTAAGCTATTCGGAATTAAAAAATGTCTCTATGGAACTGCTATATTAAATAGATCCTAAAGTTGTTTATGATTTAAAAGAAGGATACGAATTCGGTACTTGAAAGACCTAAAAAAGTGGAAAAGAAATTAGCTCCTAAGCCTCCAATGAAAAAAACCCAAAAACAACACTAGATAATGAACTGTAAGAATTAAGGGTTATGACTCCTTTAACCATAAACATTACTTTTAGCCCATTACAGAAGTAAACCAAGCAATTTTGCTTCTATAAAGACATTTGTTAATAGCTGCTATAATGCCAACATAGCAGCTTTATTATATTTTAAATTATGAAAGTAACACTTCTCTATAAACTCCCTCTCATCATATTTCATGAAGTCCAGTGGGTTATAGATTAAGGGTTGTATTTGCTCAAAGCCATATGCAATAAAACTCTATTCTGGCTGCACTGTCTGCAAGATGAAGAATAATGACAATAAACAATCTTGCAGTTTCTTCACTAATGTTAGATTTCACTTCACTACTATATACATCATTAAGCTCAATTGTATCTTTGAGGTCAACATCCCAAATGAGTATTAGACAAATTTGCTTTCTAAGACACTCAACACAGGACACATAGGAGTGCTGGGGGTGGGAGAGAAATGTTTGGCACTTATTTTTTGGTCTTCAGGCGTGTTTTTTTCCCTGTTAATTTTCATAACTTTCCTGAAAACACTGCCATTTGGAATGGACTTTTTTTTTTACTTGTTTCTGAAGCAACCATGTCCATTAATCCCTTTACAATTCTATTAGAATACATGATGTATACATGATGGGCTAAGAACCTGGTGATATTTCTGTTGTTTATAAATAAGGTCTTTATTTCCTTTATTAAAGTTCTTACTGAAATTAGATTGAAATGATTTGCACATTTTCACCTGCATTAAATCACGCATCTGCTGGAAGGACTGGGCTTTGTATGTCACTTTGTGACACTAAGATTAGTCTTTGTAGGTACACACAACTTTGTAAAAATAAAGACCTTAGGAGAGGAGCACCAACAACTCATCAATCTATGAATAAGTGAACTTAAGGTGCAATATAAACTTTTCAGCTGAGTTAATGACATTTCTTTGCAAGTCACTTATGGCATGTTCAACATACCATTTTCAAGTCTTTCCCCAAAGAAAATGCTGTATCTGAGACAGCAACACTAGAATAGCACACTCATATTACACTCCTTTTTGCAACTGTTAAACACCTACTCTGACATTGGGTTCGACTTCAGCAGCAGTAACTTTAGCCAAAGCTGACTTCAATTCCACTATGGAACATCACTGTACATCACAATATATTCTGAAAAGCTCTACCTCTTATTCCTTCATTATCAAGACTACAAAATATGCCTTAAGGAAGAGGTAACTGTTCAAACCCTATAAAGTGATATTGAAGTATTGCTTAATGTTCAAGATGTATATATTATCAGGGAAAGCTAATAAACTCAAAGTTATAGGACAGCAGCATCCTTAAAATAAGGTAAATAAATGCAACTGTCTCTTCAGGGAAGTATGATATATAATGAACAAGAATATAGCAGATGTTCTATAACTGCTGTCTTCCAATACAACTCTATACATTAAGTTATTTCAACAACAGGGGAGGGTATGTCCCTTTCGTCCAGGGCCTCTAATCTCATTTTATATTTTGAGTGTTTACTGAAAATAAGGATATGCCATCAGAAGCAAAAAGCAACTTTAGTTGTCTTTCTCTCTAAAATTATAAAAAAAATAATCATAAGATGCTCCAATAAAGACAGAAAAAGAAAAATTTTACCACAGGGCCTTAACTGCTGAAGAACAAAATATATTTTTCTTAACAAATCTTTGCCCTTTCTTTTCCATTCCAGTCATTTACTATTCTTTCTGTCTTCATCTTCTTCCTCTCTTATTAGTTGTTCACAACAGGTAGCACACCTAGTAGAAAAATAAACTCCCTTTATGAAGTGCATAATTCAAATGAGAAACACAAGAAGTACTCAGTAAAATCACAGGCTAAAGTGAAGGAGTTACTTTGACTAGCCATTCTCACACTATAGGAGTGTTTCTCTGGGGAAGAAAAGAATTAGCTGACAAAAGAAGTGTTAGACACCTTGTTATTGGATACATATGCAATCTCAGACTAGCTTTATGTTTAACATCCTATGCTTCGCGCTTGAAAAAGATTTGTAGAAATATGGTGCTAAGATGTTATGAGGATAGATAATGCTACAAGAAGGCATGAAGAAATAAGTAGAAAAATAGTGATTCATATTCCAAAGATCAGAATACAGAAGGAATGAGTGCTCTCTGAATCTCTATGAAGTCAGAGATATTTGAGGGATCTTCTGTTCGGTGATCAAGTACACAAACCAGCAGAGTAATACTCCCACAAGAGGAAGAATGGGAATCTCTTCAGTTTAATAAGATATAAAATAAAAGTTACAAGAACAACAACAACAGAAACCACTGAGAAGATGTATCTCAGGAATAACCTCGCTACCATGACAGCCACCATTATGCTGCCAACCTTAGGAATGCTCTGGTGTCTTTAATGTTCCTTCCTCTTCATTCACTAGATCTCTTGGACATCCTTCTGTTTTGTCACAAATTTCAATATAAGAAGTCTCTGATTTTTGTAACCTAGATGGTACAGTAGTGTGCTATCAACTGGTCTTACAGTAATTTCAGGACTAGACTCTAGACAAAAACATCAATGTTAAATAGGCTGTTAGTAACAATAAGATTTACTGCATAACAGGAATGAAATTAAGAGGTGTCTAAAAAGATACCTGTTCCAGTGTGAATTTGCTAGCTTTAGACTTCAAAAACCATTACATATTTTCTGCCCAATAAGTGTCCAGTTACTCTAAAGCCAAAGCTCCTCTAATTCCAAAAAGCACTTTTATTTCTTGAAACACTCCAGGACAAGACAAATATAGGTGAATTACAGCTTTGTAACCTACTAAGCTTACAACTGACCCTAGCACACTCTTTAGCAGTTGGTACTAATGGGTGCTTTTATCACCAAAGAAGATGATGCCCTTCTAATTTCTGTGACATCTGTCCTATCAATCCTGATCACAACATTCTCAGTACCTAGATATGTGATCACACAGGTAGCTGAGCATGTTATTGCTCAGGCAAATGTGTTATGAATTTTCAGATGATGAACTACACTAAGGCCAGATGTCAGAGGTGATGAAACTGATAATCCATCAGTAATTTTCTACCCCCCACAACAGCTCTGACCCATTGAACTAAATGAATGTACTTAATCACCAACTAGTCAACTGATCAGAAAGTGCCACAGGGTAAAGAGAGTGTCTTCACAAAGAGAAGGCAGACACTACCTAAACCACTCTCACAACCAGAAAAGCATATCTTATCTCAGCATCTTACCCACAGATACAAATTCAATATGAAATAATATTATAGCAAAGAAGTTTTGTTTACAACAAAGTACAAAACTCCACTTGTAAGATCTTCCTTAAGAGAAGAATTTTGACAATACATCTCAGACTGTTCTTTCTTGTAAACGGATAAAGTTAAAACCACAAAAAAAACCTTCCAATCACTTCTGATGATTCAAAGCCCAAATAACACATGATTTAAGCAAATGATGCTACTGCTTCAATACCAGGTTTTTCAGCACCTTTCTGGATGAGGTATTCTACCTCTGGTCTGACTGCTGCCAGCTTCATGACTAAAAAGAATGGCAGGCCAAATTTTGCACCCTTCAAAGAAGTCTTAAGCAAACTTTTCCTGGCATGCATAAAACTGATTGCATAAAAAGTGGTACTTTCCCAGGTGTTCTTATGGCAAAACAACACACCTCCCCAGCATTGGGCTATTAATGTCTCATTTTCCTGATGTTCTGTGTTGGCAGCCATGACAGAAAGCTTTGAACTTGTTTATTCACACTTGTTTAATCCTGTCTCCACACAGCACATCACAGCCTGTGGGGCTAGCAAGATGGATGAGTGAAACCAAGGCCACAAGGGGGTCAGGGTCATGGTGTCGCTGGATCTCATTAACTTCATCACTCACTGTAGCAGGCACTTCAGAGGTCACCTCAACTGAGGAGTTCGGGATAGGCAATGGAAAAAAGGCTGGCACAAGTGTATAAATATTCCCTGCAGCTGAAGCTACGTATGGAAACAAGTACAGATCCTTACTTATATTGCCCCTTGAGTTCCTAGGGTTGTTTTTGGTCTACTTGGTTAAAGGGAAAAAAAAAAGAAGCTTTTTACAAATATCTAGTAAGNAGATCTATCTCAGGAATAACCTCGCTACCATGACAGCCACCATTATGCTGCCAACCTTAGGAATGCTCTGGTGTCTTTAATGTTCCTTCCTCTTCATGCACTAGATCTCTTGGACATCCTTCTGTTTTGTCACAAATTTCAATATAAGAAGTCTCTGATTTTTGTAACCTAGATGGTACAGTAGTGTGCTATCAACTGGTCTTACAGTAATTTCAGGACTAGACTCTAGACAAAAACATTAATGTTAAATAGGCTGTTAGTAACAATAAGATTTACTGCATAACAGGAATGAAATTAAGAGGTGTCTAAAAAGATACCTGTTCCAGTGTGAATTTGCTAGCTTTAGACTTCAAAAACCATTACATATTTTCTGCCCAATAAGTGTCCAGTTACTCTAAAGCCAAAGCTCCTCTAATTCCAAAAAGCACTTTTATTTCTTGAAACACTCCAGGACAAGACAAATATAGGTGAATTACAGCTTTGTAACCTACTAAGCTTACAACTGACCCTAGCACACTCTTTAGCAATTGGTACTAATGGGTGCTTTTATCACCAAAGAAGATGATGCCCTTCTAATTTCTGTGACATCTGTCCTATCAATCCTGATCACAACATTCTCAGTACCTAGATATGTGATCACACAGGTAGCTGAGCATGTTATTGCTCAGGCAAATGTGTTATGAATTTTCAGATGATGAACTACACTAAGGCCAGATGTCAGAGGTGATGAAACTGATAATCCATCAGTAATTTTCTACCCCCCACAACAGCTCTGACCCATTGAACTAAATGAATGTACTTAATCACCAACTAGTCAACTGATCAGAAAGTGCCACAGGGTAAAGAGAGTGTCTTTACAAAGAGAAGGCAGACACTACCTAAACCACTCTCACAACCAGAAAAGCATATCTTATCTCAGCATCTTACCCACAGATACAAATTCAATATGAAATAACATTATAGCAAANAGAAGTCTTAAGCAAACTTTTCCTGGCATGCATAAAACTGATTGCATAAAAAGTGGTACTTTCCCAGGTGTTCTTATGGCAAAACAACACACCTCCCCAGCATTGGGCTATTAATGTCTCATTTTCCTGATGTTCTGTGTTGGCAGCCATGACAGAAAGCTTTGAACTTGTTTATTCACACTTGTTTAATCCTGTCTCCACACAGCACATCACAGCCTGTGGGGCTAGCAAGATGGATGAGTGAAACCAAGGCCACAAGGGGGTCAGGGTCATGGTGTCGCTGGATCTCATTAACTTCATCACTCACTGTAGCAGGCACTTCAGAGGTCACCTCAACTGAGGAGTTCGGGATAGGCAATGGAAAAAAGGCTGGCACAAGTGTATAAATATTCCCTGCAGCTGAAGCTACGTATGGAAACAAGTACAGATCCTTACTTATATTGCCCCTTGAGTTCCTAGGGTTGTTTTTGGTCTACTTGGTTAAAGGGAAAAAAAAAAGAAGCTTTTTACAAATATCTAGTAAGTATGACAGCAGGAGCATGAAGGCTGAAGTGAGGACCACTAAAAATAAGAAAAAAAAATTCATATTTATTCTGTAACCATTTGTATACATACTGGACTAATGGAAACAGAGAAAAAAGGGTACACAATGTCATAGTCTGGCTTTGATATACAGTGAGAGGGGATGGAAATACACACATTTTATACCAGAGTTGTATTGTGCGCAGTGAGCATCTGACAATGAAGCTTCTTTGAAGTGCAGACAGTGACAGATAATATTAAAACCCCTACACTCTCCATTATTTAGGAATGTATTGAAATACGCATCATGATAGAGCCTACTTTTAAAGAGATATATGTGTATGGTGCATATGTATTTCACATCCATATACACATATTTTCATATATATATAAATTATAATATAGAAAAAAAATATGATAGTTAAATAGCTGTATAGTGTACAGGTCCTAAACAATATTGCCAATACTTCATTATAATTTGAGAGTTCATATTCACATAACTTTAGTGACTAAATATGTTATTAATAAATATATTGCACACTATATTCTGTTTGTTCACCAGTTCTGTATGTCACTGTTAGGAACTTGATGACATGCTGATACATCACCATTCCTTTCTCATAGCCCTGAACTTCTACTTTTTATATCCATTCCTCATAATGAACCATACTGTAAAAGTGAAATTATTTCCAAGAGAGATGAAAATTAGTATTATTAAACTATCTTTAAGCACATCTGCACCACTGGAATAAAAGCTGTGAAAGGGGTTTGATACGACAGAAACCAATTTCTCATTTGTTCAGTACGCAGGTGTATAATGAGAAAAATGACACAGAAACCTAGATCTGCACATATGCACAGTGTATTTAGGGTAACCAGTCAAAATATTTTGATGAATGGCAAACTTAGCAAGTGAATTATATAAAGAATAGTCAAAGACAAGCTTTTATTCTAGGAAGTGAAAACAAGTCCTTACAATCTGACCAAATTATTTGATGAGAAAATCCAGATAAAAAAATACAGGACTCTGTCCCAAACTCTCCATTTCCAATTTCACAAATTTCATTTGTAAAAACATCGGCTTTGGTAGAAATATCATTTAGAATAATTACATTGGTAGGGAAAGAAGTAATTCCACAACAAATTGCAGATCAAATTGTACCATCACCACACCTTTTTCTGTTGAGGTTATTTGTTTGCTTTTTTTTTTGGAGGATGGAGGTGGTTGGCAGTTTGGGGTTTTTTTGGTTGGTTAGTTTGCTTTTTGTTTTGTTTTTGTAAAATGTCAATTTCTTAGAGACAAAGGAAACCTTTTTGTTGGAATTTCTTTCCCTGTGGCCCACTTTCTGAAAAGTTTATTTATATTACGTACTCCCAAGGACTGGGGTGTTTCTACACCTTTCAGTAAGATTGATTGAATCAAAGTTTACATAACACATATAAGATCTACTAAGAAGTCCAAAATTTACAGGAAGTAATACATTCAGAATCAGATGTTGCTCAAACGGGAGTGCAATCTGAACAAACACATGAAGAAAGTAATCTGTTTTTATAGTAAGCAGAAGAAAACAAATAAAATGAAGACTATCACTCATATTCTTAAGATATCATACTACCAATCAAAAGATTTGGCTTTTGCTCATGGTTCTGCAATCAACATGATACATGACCTTGAACAGATGGCTCTGAATCTCAAAAAAAACATGACTGATGTTCAGTATTGCCAGCACTGACTTTTAGGCATGCATCTCTAGGAGTGGAATTTACAGGCTTGAATTAGGTAATTAAGTTGCTTCTACGGTAGAATAAGAATTGTATATATGTTAATTGAACAAACAGGGGCTCTAACGTATGTATCTTTATCACTATAAGTAGCTTAGATCACATTTTCCAGATGAGTGTCCAAACTGCACGTTACTTATCCCCCCCCAACAATCCAGAGAGTTAACAGAATTTAATCAACCTAAGAATTAAGACTACTTGAAGAAGACATGATTTCTAGTTGCTGATCTGAAATTTCAAATATAAAAGTACAGAAAAATTAGAAGACAGAATTAGAAACAATGTAGATGGAACAAAAAAGCAAATCTCCAAAAATAATTTCAAGCTAAATTTTATTGCCACTTACTCTTTAGTGATCAAGATGCTTTGCTAGAAGAAAAAGCCATCCTGACATACCTTGAAAAGGTTCATTTAACTTTCCAGTTTGCTTCACTAACTTCTAATTTATACCCAAACTGTACTCTCATATAAGATTTGTTATCAACTTAATTTAAAAATTTTCTATATTTCAAGAGAAAACTGAGGTGCAGAGAAAGAAAGGAAACTCTTAACTATGTACACATCTCTTTCATTAAGACATTCTTGCAGTTAAGATAACAATTATCTTAACGACTACGGTGACAGTGTTTCATCCATACCAGATGCTTTCAAATACTACAGGTTTTCCACTACCAGTGCCTTTTTCTGATTCTAACCTAGAAAATCGTATGTATTTCCCCAGAATCCATGAGGGGAATGAGCCACTTAAAGTGTTGAGGCTTTTGTGTTCTCCATATTTGTTTGTCTTCTTCCAAGATAGATCATTGGACTAGATGGACCAACTGGTGTGACCCAGTAGGATATTATGCTACCACCTCCAACGTAAAAGAAGAAAGATCTCCTGAAAACTGAGATCACAGTCCCAGTTTTCAAAACTAAGAAATGATAAAAATGTATCATTTTCAAAACCACTGTGTGACCATGTTGCAGCTAAAATGTCTCCTCATATCACCAGCTGATAATCTGCATATTCCAAAGACTAGATGTGCACGTAAGACCTGTGAAGGACTTGCATCTATCATGGAAATGAATTGAAAGCTGTCCTGAGGGCAGTAATTTCTTTCATTTCTTTCATCATCGCAGCCACCTGTCTTCCATATAGCATAAAAACTATGAAATTTTATATAATTATGGGAGTGGTGCTCTTCTGGACAAAACATAGGAGTTCTTACCTTCTAACCACACTTTAAGTTCTATTTAATATCTGTCTCTGCTAAAATAAAAAGTGATCATCCCATTGTCTGACAGTGTTAGGGGTTTATAATACTGTCAGTCACCAAATATACCACATATAGCACCGAGTAATTAATTCCAAAAGTTGAAGTCAGAGTACTGCGACTATTTCTTTTGTTCTTTTTCCACATCTACTTTCCTCTAAATTATACTTCTGTGTTTGTACATATACAGCAAATGGGGAACAGTTTGCATACATTATGATTTAAAAAATAATTCAAAAGATTAGCCAATGTTAATTGCAAGATTGCTACTCACTTTATCCTCTTAAACTGAGGATATTTTTCAACAGATTCTCATGTATGGATCAGTGTTTTGAGATTGTAACAGAGGCAGAATGGGAGTCAGTGAAACTATGTCCTTTCCAAAAGCAAAGTTCATTTGGTTCAACCTTTCTGTGTTGATATTCTGTTCATAGGCTGACAGAAAACAGTTTCTTTACCATTTATTTATTCAAACGATTTTGCATAAGGGGAGGGCAAAGAAGAAAGTTCAGGTACAATCAGTAGAAGCAAAGTCCTCCAGCAAGATGCAGGTGGATTAAGAAATTGCCAGTGGTGGTTCAATGTGGCCTTGAACACCAATGCCACCTTCTACTTTGCCATGAAAAATTAGGTAACAAACCCAGCAAGACCCAAAAGGAGGATAACATTAAACAAGATGAACTGGATGACATTGAAGACCGGTGTAGAAGACAACAGATGAAGTGGAACAATAGTCCATGGAACAAGTCTGTGGGACGCAACGTTATACATCCTCAGGTCCTGGGAGAACTGACAGATTAAGTTGCTAAGCCACTATCCATCTTATCTGAGAAGTCAAGGTAGCTGGGGAAGTTCCCAGTGACTGCAAAAGGGAAAAGATATCCACGATTTTTAAAAAGGGGAATAAGGAAGACCTGGGGAAGCTGGGGTTGTTCAGCCCGGAGAAGAGAAGGCTCTGGGGAGACCTAATATCAGCCTACTAGTACCTGAAAGGGTCCTACAAGAGAGATGGGGAGGCACTCTTTATCAGGAATGTAGTGATAGGATGAAGGCTAACAGTTTTCATCTGAAAGAGCGTAGATTCAGATGAGCTATATCTTAGGTAAGGACCGAGCAACAACTGTGTGCCACGTGGCTGCTCACTTCCCCTGCCTTTCCCCCTCGTGGTAAAATGGGGGAAAGAATAAAACAAGGTGGAACCTCGGGAGTTGAAATGACAGATTTTAATAATACAACACGAGAAAAAGAGAAGATAATGACAAACAGGATTACAGAATGAACACACAATGGAAACACCTCACCGCATCAAAATGCTGCACAAAAACCCCCACCCCTCTCCCAGGTAGCTTCCCCTTAAATCCCCGGTATGATATCAGCATGATATCGAATAACCCTCTGGCTATGCCCACCTCCCAGCTTCTGTAAAAATTAACCCTATCCCAGACGAACCAAGGACAAGCTATTATGAAGAAATTTTTTACTGTGAGAGTGTTGAGGCGCTGGAACAGGTTGCTCAGAGAAGCTGTGGATGCCCCATCCCTGGAGGTGTTCAAGGCCAGGCTGGATGAGGCTTTGAGCAACCTGGTCTAGTGGAGGGTGTCCCTGCCCATGGCAGGGGGGTTGTAACTTGATGATCTTTAAGGTCCCTTCCAGCCCTAACCATTCTCTGAGTCTATGATTCTAATAGAAAGTGCAAGGTCATATGCTTTTTTGTACTGATCACAGGGAAGTTTACTTTAAAGTAGAATCTCATCTGTTACAAATTATAGAGAAAGAGAAAGGATCTGCATCAGATTACTACAGAATGACCATGAGCTACCAAATGCTTAAAAAATGTTAAACATGATCACAGGACTGATAGATAAGGGAACAGTAAACCTAGTTAATAGTTCATAATGCACAGCATGCAAGTATTGAAATATTAAATGCAATCTACTCTCCTGTGTCTCAGAAAATTGTTGCAGACAAGTGAAGAATGACTACTAGGATCAACTAAATATTTTCCAAGAGAATACATGAGCTTCTCTTGTTACACTTATTAGAGATGAGAAGTTATAGCACTGTGTCTGTAAATACAAAGGAAAAAAAAAAACAACTAAAGCAAAATCAGATCACAAGAACAAGCATAAATAAAGCAGGTTTATGTTTACATTGGAAACATTAAGACTATTTTTCTTGCCATTGGAAGACTTAAATTCCAAGACAGGCTTCCAACAGAAACACGGTACAAAGTGAGCTCAGGGATGAAGGACAAAGCAATCAAACTGCTTTTCAAAGTGCAGCTTGAGATGATTCTGAATGGAACTACAAAATACATCTGAATGCAGGGGACTCAGAGATCTAGGGCTCCCAGTTTTTCACATCTCTACATCCCTTTGTACAGTGGCAGAGAGATCTATGAGACAGCAGAAAGTGACTCTGTATGCCTCCCTCCTCTAATATGATGAAGCAATTTCTGAAATATGAGTATACTTTCACATCACTTGGAAAATTCAGGCAAGAGGAGTGGAACAAAACCACCATTTAATTTCCCACATAAATTCCAAATATTAGAAATTCATTTGAAGTGTAATATCTGTGGGAGCATTTGAAGTGGAAGTATCACCAAAGCCATGATTAAATTTTAGTCCTCTAAGAACAGGAACATGGCAAAGAACATATCTGAACGAAGACAGGAAAAAAAAAAAAAAAAGGAAGAAGAATGAGGTTCTGGTGCCCTGAAATAATTATCAGAATAAAAATCTATATACATCAATCAATCTCACCCTAACTATTACTGTTAATTACCATAGTAATGAATTTTGTCAGAATCGAGATAATGCAAAATTTTGAAAGGAATGGTTGTAAAAATGCAATGTTATCTTATTCTCCTTTATTTCCCAGATGAACTAAAAATCAGAGAAATGTCAACCAAAAAAAAAAATCGGTACATGACGATGCATGCACTAACAGATCACCCAATAGCTGATCTCCTTCAAGGCTTCTGTAAAGCCATCATGGTTCCTCAGCTTTCAACATTCTATCAGGTAGAGCATTCAAAGCTATATAAACAGAAGGATTTTATTAAAAAAAAAAAAAGGCAAGGGGAAGACGGAAGCCGACAAAAATCAAGTGACAAAATGTGCAAGAAATTATTAGAAGCAGAATCAGATTGAGCGCACTGCAAATAGCTTCTAAAAATGAAACATAGAAAGTTCTCTTTTAGGTGAGGGAAAAGGGTAGATCCTGGGCAGAAGAATTCAAGCAATAATTGAGAGATCCTACAGAAAGCTTGTCCAGCCTTTTCTGGATATGAGAAATTTTTGGACTACAGCAATGCTGGGGATGATACTAGACTGTATGACTACGCAGTGCAAGAAAGACATTGCAAAGACATTGTTAGTTCTGAAGGAATTAATTCACATAGTGGAACCAACTTCCAGCTTTTAAGGAAACTTTTCACTGGGTATCCTTCCCGGCACACATAACTAGCTGAGCTGAAGTGCTCACAATGAACACTCTTCTGGTACCCAAGCCTGCTTGTTCTGTGCGAACCTGCATATCTCTTTAGATCTCATTGTGCTGTGAACAACTACCAAACAAATCTATCATAAGATGACCACAGTATGAAAAGAGCAAGAAAAATAAAATGGAGAACAAGAACTACATCCGGAGAAACCTACAGGAAGCGTACAGCTTGATATCATGCCTGAAATAATGTTAAATATCTTTGGATCTACCATGAGTGTGACAGCTCTTAAACATGAGGAGTCATTAGCACTTTCAGCTTTGACCTAAACATTCAAATCTGCATATCTAGGTAGAGGTCAAAGGATAAGAAATGAAGAATGAAAGAAATTAATGAATTAGCCAGCCCAAGAAAGCTGGCTAAGATTCAAGGATCACTTCCTTCAGGCTCAGGGGCGATGCATCCCAACAAAGAAGAAGGCAGAAAATGCCAGGAGGCCTGCACGGATGAACAAGGAAGTCCTGAGCAAACTCAAACAAAAAAAGGAAGCCTACAGAGGGTGGAAGCAAGGACGGGTAGCCTGGGGACAATACAGAGACACTGTCCGTGAAGCCAGAGATCAGGTTGGGAAAGCTAAAGCCCTAACAGAATTAAATATGGCCAAGGACATAAAGGG
>VZTO01009926.1:3046-39563 GCA_013400615.1 Syrrhaptes paradoxus
AACTGAAATATTTGGGCAAAAGAGAACCTTCTGGAGGTTGTGGGTGCGTTTTAGGAAGGGGACTTGGATATATAAGGGTTATTTTCAACCAAGGTTATTTAGTAGATTTTCAAAATCATCCCTACTCTAAAAATCAAGCTCACGATGGAGCAATATCTGTCCGTCTCTCCTAAGATGGAGGCAGTTGCTCTCCCTTTTTCTTTTACTCCCAGATCAGCCCCTGCAGTCCCAGAGAAGTTATAAAAACAAATGGTGACAGCAAGAAGAAGGGGATCTGCCCTGACTGTGCAATATCCCCCTCCAAAACCTCTGAGCAATGCCTGCGGTGTTGCTGACGAGGCCAGGAGGACCCCTCAGGAGAGCATCCCTTCCATCCCCATCCTGCTGAGAAAGCACCCACATCCCCCTGAGCACCCACAGAGAGCCTTGATTTAGCTCTGGCTCATACTGCTCTTTTCAGATGAATGGGAAGGGAAAACGGGGAGGAAATCTTGTTTAGAGTGGCGGTCAGAAGCAAAGCCAGGGGGAGCGCATATATATGCGAGAGCGTTCATATGCATCTGAGGCTTTACCTCGGTTGCTTCCTAAACAACGTCAAGAGGCATCAGAGTGACAGAAGGCAGCCGCAGCCATCAACCTCCTTCCCACTGCAGGCCTAGCTTGGATTTTTTTTTCTTGCCTAGCTTTCAAGGCTATTTCAGTTCCTAAAACAAATCCTTCCTGCACCCTCCACCTCTTCTCCCTTCATTATTCACCGTGCTGGAAGAGAAACATGAAAGCTGGGATTCCTCTGCAGAGCAGAGGGGACCGTGATTGCAATTATAGCTCTGAAACTAACGATGTGCAAAGAATCTGCATAATAGTAGTCTCTGTCCATAGGATGGGAATATCCTGCGTTTTCCTGGCTCTGGGTAGCTTGTGAAAGAGAGAAAATCTGTTTTAACAGGGGTGTATTTCTTCATCTGGTATAAACCCGCATAACTTGATGCCTTTCTAAAAGCCAGGATGGATGACGATAGCCCCAGGATGATTTCCCACAAAGCTTCACAGAATCTGAATGGAATAAGCACAATTCATTGCAAGTCCTTAGCAAAACAAGCACACAGCTTGGTGCTTAAATTTCTCCACCGTCACCACTATTTTTATATACAGCCAGCCAGTGCCATATTTATTGTCCCAGCATCATCCCCTGCTTGTTTTACAGGAGCAGGACTTGACATACAGGGTGTTGGGCAAATAACTTGCCCAGTGCTTCAAAAAAGTCAGCAAGAGAGTCAGGAATCACAGCCTGGCACCATGCAAACAAACATTTCTGTCCTCTGGCTGCGTGGAGAACCGCAGGCGTGGGATTTAAGGGGCGGTGGTGAACTGGGGGTAGGGAGAAAGGTGCAAAAAAGGAGCTGAGAACAGTGCCTGTTCAATTAATGTATACGAGTGGGAGGCAGTTAAAGGCTGGTTTATGGTAACTGCATCACACATCCACATGCATCTTACTTTAAAACATTTTGAGTTTCCTCTACTCACTACCAAGGCAACTAATTCCTGCAGGAAAACAGTCTGAACTCACACAGAGCGGTTGTAAACAGCAGTGAGCACAGCAACACCACGCTTGTAGATGTATGGTGGCCGAGTCCAGAGCAGTTCAGCAAATAACAGAGAAACCTCTCACCACCGACTGGGAATGCACAGATCAATACATTGAATATGAAGTGCAAGATCCAGATGTGCAGTGCACAGTGCGTGATCATAGAAACACAGAATGGTTTGGGTTGGAAAGGACCTTAAAGATCATTGAGTTCCAACCCCAGCCATGGGCAGGGACACCTCCCACTAGCCCAGGTTGCCCAAAGCCTCATCCAGCCTGGCCTTGAACCCCTCCAGGGATGGGGCATCCACAGCTTCTCTGGGCACCCTGGGCCACTGCCTCACCACCCGCACAGGAAAACATTTCTTCCTAATGTCTACTCTAAATCTCCCCTCTTACATCTTAAAACCATTCCCCCTCATCCATTCCCTATACCACCTGATAAAGAGCCCCTCCCCATCTCTCCTGTAGGTCCCCTTTAGGAACTGGAAGGCTGCTATAACATCTACCCGGAGCCTTCTCTTCTCCAGGCTGAACATGACAAGGAGGGGGTCAGCTCTGGCTGTCACCTCTCCCAGCAGGACTCACAGACCTCAGGGAGAGAAGGGCTGGAGCTCAGCTGGCTGAGCTTTGGCTTAGTTACGGCATCGTTGATGACCCTGTGGCCTTTGTGAAAAAGTGTGCTCAGCCCTTGGGCTGGCAAGGTTGGACACCTCTGGCTGATTTATCCAGAGGCACTGACACAGACAAGCCAGGTCCCAGCCTGGGGAAGTTCGTGGAAGATGTATAACACGGCACAAATATTAATGGGCCATAAGGGAAGGCAGCAGAAAAATGTGACGAAGCTACTGGTACCTGACGCTCGCTTTTCAAATGTAATTACCCCTTGTCTGGCTGATGGAGAGATTCGAACCTGGCACTTCCTATGCTGGAAGCACAAATCTCCAGGGTCTGCACGAAAGAGCAAGGACGTGGCTGCACTGCTGACCCATCCCTTCTGCTAACGACAAGGTCTGAACCACGAGTCTCCAGCCAGACACTCACAATTAACAACATGCACGCATGAGATCATCTCCATATTAACCCATCATCATTGTCTGCCCTCAGACAAGCCTAAGAGCAAGTGAGAGTTTCCCCACACAGCATCCGCCTCCTCGATAGCTGAGCAAGTTTAAGGCCACCATTGGCGCAGCCCCTTGTTGTTGCTGTGCTTCAATCCATAGATGCTAAGGGTGGGGTTCAATCCCACCTGCCACATCCAAAATGATCACCTGGTATGGCTGGATGAGGTTTTGGGCAACCTCGGCTAGTCGGAGGTGTCCCTGCCCATGGCAGGGGGTTGGAACTTGATGATCTTTAAGATTTCTTCCCACCCAAACCATTCCATGATTCTATGATTCTATGATTCTACTTCTTCAGGACAAATAATAGGACATAGAAATCACAAGTAAGTGCCACTCACCTTAAAATACACGTGGTAAACAGATCAGTCAACATGAACCCTGGAAAATTCATCCTTCGCCATTGACTAGAAAAGGAAAGAAGGCGGATTAGCTCTGATGCAATATATGTATCATCTCATAAGGCACTAAAAAGTGATGCTGGAGTCATGTCTTGTGAAAAAAGAGTCCTAAGCCACAACATCTCAGAAAATCCCACTCTAGAAATAATGTAGAATAGAGGTAGCAAGAATGATGATATGAAGATCAATAAAGCGGAGAGGTGCCAGCGGTGCTGAAAGAGAAGCCCACTACCCACTGAAATATGGAAATTTATCACAGTAGTGGAAATTTATTACTCTGCTAGGCGGGACAATTTAGTGCATCCCATCTTCTGGCTTTGACCTTTTCTTGACGAAAGACTTGTCCAATTATCAAAAGTAACTACAGATTTTTGGATGCTTCCTTTCCACAAGGCCAATTTCACGTGCCTCAAAGGAGATGGAGGTTCAGGAAGCACAAGCCTAACCCTCTGGATGTCAGATCCATCTGAAGGGTTTCCTACAAGCCACCTAAATATTAAGTCCTCCAAATTCCCTCAAAAGTTGGTTTTCAGTCTCCATACTCCAGTCTACACTTGATTCTTCCCTACGTACCGTCATCTATATGTCCTGACCGTTTTCAAGGCTTGTCCGCTGCGTTTCAACTGGAGGTCTTGCAGCAGATTAAGGACAAAATGACCCTTACACAAAGTGGGCTGGAGTTAGCTCCCCGGTTTTCAAAGGGAAAGCAGGAGGAAAGTGGAAAGAATGACTGAGAGTGTCTCAAAAGAGTTTGCACAGAGTAAGAATGGTCTCCTGCACCATGGCCTTACAGGTTTAACTGGGCAGCTCTCCCAGCATTTCTCCAGTCAACGGGCAGACGATACGGTTTCCTGGCATGTTGTAACCACTTATTACACTGCACTGTCTCTACTCCTACCTCTCTTGGGGTGCTGAGCACTTTGGGTAAGGCTTGCTGGTCCGGAGTACCATGGATTTGGTGCCATCCCATACATGTGCAGGATCGAACCCTTGCTGCTTACCTCGGGAATCCATCCACAAGGAGGTTCTGAATGCTCCCCCCCCATCCCATCTTCTGCTGGCAGTGTGATTTGTCTTTCCTGAGACACACAGCACTGTGTGATTTTGATTTTCAGATGAACAATGACAATGAAGAAGATAAGAAGAAAAAGATTCACTTAATTTCCACTGTTAATAAGATACATTTTGTACTCCTGCCTCCCTCCTACTCCTTACTCTGAGCTTTCACTGATTCAAGGATCTGTTACCGCATACTCGTTGGAAACAGCTCATCTCTGTTTACTGTCTCTGCAGGAGATATTATTGCCTCTCACAGCTTAAATTCATGATTTTTTTTCTGTTTGTTTGTCTTTTTCCATCTCCAACCTTCCTCCTTACCTCCATTTCCCAGTTGGAGTGCTCCTGGATGTTCAAACTAGTTTTGAGACAAACCTTATTGCTTACCCTTCGTGTGCAAGGACATTAAGCAAGTGTACAAGACAAGGGGTCATGTTCAGCTAGCCTTCTCCAGGTGCCTTGCTTTGGTACCACAACGGTGGAGCACCACCAGCCAAGGGCTGTTCAGTGACTCACCTCCATTGTAACCCATGGGGTCAAGAGGAGAAAAAGACGCAACCCCAAATCTAACCATCTGCAATTTGAGTTACCAGCGTGAATGTGAGAGCTGACCTCTCTCCCAGTGACAGTGACAACTGATTTTAGTAAGACCAGGATGGTCTTCTAGCAGAGATGGAATGGCCAGCTGCCCTGGACACCAGACAGAAGACCTGACAGTGACTTTATACATGACCTTCTCCTCCACGGTCACCAATGTGCCTTTGCTATTTTCCCACATGTGTAAAATGGAAGTAGGATGATTTTTTTTCCTTGTGCTTGCAGTTAGGAAACACCCTTCACTTGGCTTTGCAGGTTACCTAGGGTCAGCCCTAGAGACTGGATTTGTGGCCAAGACCATTAGGATGGGCAGCAGCCTGCTCTCCTTCTCCTCCAGCGTTCAGCTGCTGCTGTGCCAGAAGAAACTCGCACTGATTTCCAGAAGGATGATGTGAACGTAGCACCAGCCTGAGGATGCTGGGGAGGAGGAAGCTGAGGGTAAAGCTGATGGTGAGCAGCCTCAGCTGCTGGTGTTTGCCACCATCTCTGTGTCCCTACTTTGGCTTAGCTACTGTTATCCCTATTGAAAAAGACTTTTTGTGGTGGTGGATGGAGGGGGTACAACTGACCCAGCTCATTGCAGGGTGCCAAGGGCAGAGAGAAAGGGGTTCTCCTGGCCACGGTAGACCCAAGTGGGAAGAAATGGGAAAGCTCAGCAGAGACATTTTTTGTAGAAAATGGGCTGTCATTGTCTCTACCGACCCTTTCCCTCTGCTGAGCCAATATCGCAGTTTTCATTTCCAGGCAGCAAGCTGGAAATGTTTCTTTCCCTGTCTGCAGATGCTAAAGATGCCCAAAACAGGACAGAGACTTTCAGAGCAGCTCATCACGAAATGCACCACAATAAACACCTGCAGGGCCAGGGTGGTGCTTTTCTGAGCGTGGAGCATGCTTTCCGCCTTCCTCCGCCGCACCACACAGCAGCCTGTCAGGAGTGGGACAGTCACAGCCTTTGCCTGTCAGACTGTGGGATTTTTTTTTTTCTCTCTCTCCCTGTCTCTGTGCCTTTGGTGCAATGCAGTATTTTCTACTCTAGCTGCTTCAGTCACTGGAGCCCTGCGAGTGCTGGAGAAAACGAGGGGGTTGCTCTGCAAAGCCTCCCTGCCTGCAGCTACAGTTCCCATCTTCAGCGGGTCCACTTAGACTGGAGATTAGGAGGAAATTTTTCACTGTGAGGGTGGTGAGGCACTGGAACAGGTTGTCCAGGGAAACTGGACAACTTTATCCCAGAGCAGCGGTACCCTGCTCCTGCTCTATTCCTCGTCCAAAGACACAAAAAGCAGCTTTACACCTCACACAACACTTAGACGTGACCAAAAGATGGTCCGAGGCTGGAGCCGCTCCCGTGCGAGGACAGGCTGAGAGAGTTGGGGGTGTGCAGCCTGGAGAAGAGAAGGCTCCGGGGAGGCCTTCCAGCACCTTCCAGTGCTGACAGGGGGCTACAGGAGAGCTGGGGGGGCTCTGGATCAGGGGGTGGAGGGATAGGATGAGGGGTAATGGCTTTAAGCTGAAAGGGGAGATTGAGAAGAGATCTTGGGAAGAAATGTTTTCCTGTGCGGGGGGTGAGGCAGTGGCCCAGGTTGCCCAGAGAAGCTGTGGATGCCCCATCCCTGGAGGGGTTCAAGGCCAGGCTGGATGAGGCTTTGGGCAACCTGGGCTAGTGGGAGGTGTCCCTGCCCATGGCAGGGGGTTGGAACTGGATGATCTTTGAGGTCCTTTCCAACCCAAACCATTCTGTGATTCTATGAAGGACACAGACGGCACGCAGCTCCCGTTTCACTCCTGTCCACTCTAATGACAAGCAGGCAGAGTTTCTCCTTTCCCAGCAGCCATGGAGCTTGTTTGAAGCAATTTGGAGGCAATTGAATGAAAAGGAATAAATGAGTGGATATTGCAGTTTATGGATGGCTGAGTCAAACCCACTGGCAGTGATTAGAGGCCCATAGTCCCTTTTATGCCCACAGTAAGAAAATGACTTAAATTTGTTCAATTTTAGCTCCAAACAGGAGGCGAAGTTGCAGTGGGCTGGTTTGTCAGTTATGCCACCTTTTAATATTCATCTGGAGAAAAAAACAAAACAGAACAGATTTTTTATTTTAATTTGAACAAAGTGTCAGTCGATCCAAAGCAAATTTCTCTGGCTTTGATTCTCTCCTTCTATCTGAGATGCAAAGAAATGAAGGTGGGGAAACCAGACAATTCACAAGTGCAACTTCCCCACTCTTTCTTCCACCTTCATTTGCCCTACCAATAGTTTTTAACAAGGCGGTTTCCCCAGCTGGCCCCTTTGGCTAGCATTGTCGGTGGTGCTTCCTCACCTTCTTCCTCACAAGGACAAGATGAGCATCTCATAAAAGAGCTGAACTTTAGCTTCATCACTGCCTCTGCTACTGATTTTCTGAGTAACCTTGGGTAAGTCACCATAAATTTTTTCCCCAAAACATACAAACAGGGTGCCGAAAGAAGCTGTGGATGCCCCACCTCTGGAGGGGTTCAAGGCCAGGCTGGATGAGGCTTTGGGCAACCTGGGCTAGTGGGAGGTGTCCCTGCCCATGGCAGGGGGGTGGAACTAGATTGTCTTTAAGGTCCCTTCCAACCCAAACCATTCTATCATTCTACGATTCTATGATATGCCTGCTCACTTCATTGCCATTAGTCATGGTAAAATCTGCAGGTAACTGGTCAGGTCAACACACGTGGTGCTTCAGTTGCCTTTCTGAAGCTGGGATAAAAAGACACCCCAGTCCTGCACCTCTAGGTTGATACCAGAGGACCTCTCAGGCCCCATCACTAATGTCTTTTGGCCAATGCAGACAGATCTTTTTCCCAGGTTGAGGTGCTGGAGATGGACTGGAGGAAATCTGGACTTTCTTCCAACATGAAGCTGATTTGCAGCTGACGTGCGCACCAGACAGAAAGATGCATCCCCAGCTTTGAAGAGGAATGGTTTAAGCAGAAAAAGGAAAAAGAAGAGAGAGATTCACCCAAAGTCACCCGAAATGTCAGTTGTTGGGGTAGGCGTGAGATGCCCTCACTCACTACTCAGTGGCCTAGCCACTATGCTACAAAGGAAAATCTTAGATCTTTTTATTCTTAAATGACCTTCTCTCATCAGTGTTACTCTCATGATTTTGGGTTGTTTATTTATTAAGAGGGAAAATACACAGTAAGACTTAAAATGTACTTGTCAACCTCCATCTCCTACAGTCGTGTTTTTCAGTCTCCCAGGACAATGGCTACCATGGCATCCAAATCTGAATCCACACATCAAGTCTTCTCTTTTGTAAACTGATGGAAACTTGACATTTTTCAAGTCTTTCAGAGAAATTATGAACAACAACAACAACAAAACCAGAAAAAAAAAACCAAACAACCCACAAACCAAACCAGAAAGCCTCACATACTTAGAGCATCAATGGCTGAAGCCATATCAAATTTTCAATGGATAGAAGGAGGAAAAAAACCCAACTACCTCCTGGTTGATGGGTCTCCTTGCTTTTGGTGGTAACTCTCATTCTGGTCCTACTTGCTCTATATGCTGCAGTGTTTGTGCAGTTGTTTTGTCAACTTGACTATGACGGACCTTTGACAGCTTGAATTTTGCAAAGGCAAAAATATGATACCAGTTCAGATGGGTAGGACCTTCCATGCCAGCAGTGTTGTCTATTTTCCAGAGATAAAAGTACTCAGTGAGACAGCCGACAGCAACAAGACCAACAACAGAGCATAAACAATGGGAGAAAAGTATGCTTTTCCTTTGAAAAGATCTGGAAAAGGAAGCAACAGTACAACAGACTTCCAAAACTGGTGGATGCTCAAGTCACTTGTGCTAAGCCTGGATGGAAAGAGAGAGAAGGATGATGCCTGGACTATTGGAACAGACACAGACGGGAGAGAAAAGACAGTAGGATTCAATGCAGAATGGAGTAAGTCCCTGAAGATATCCAGATACAGAGACTTTATAATACTTCAGTGGAGTTACTTCATTTCTGCTGTTACATGACATGTAGAGCATCACAGAAGATGAAAAACTACGAGTGGTGAGAGAGTCTTTTGGCTACAACACTCATCAGCAGCTCAGAAAGTATCGATGTCAAACGTGGCTTCACTCTAGTTTGATTTTTTAAGCTGACCGCTTGCTTATGGCTATATTTCCCAAAGAACCCAGCTCCTGAGCTAGCTGCAAAACAATTTTATTTGTTTATCTGCTGCTCCTGTAAAACATGTTGAGGTTTTGTTGAAAAAACAGACACTTGAAAACAGCATATTTCTCAGTTCTTAAGGAAAACTGACACTTTCTTTTTCTTGTAAATGATTTTTGACTAAAAACATGCACTTTCAAAGAACCTCCCTCTTTCCCTTTTTTTCTTTTTTTTTTCTATTTTTTTAACAGCAACAGAAATTAAGCAAACAAATCCCATGACCTCCTATAGAAAAATCTCTAGGGCTCCTGACTAATCACCCAAGTGAGGAGATCAGGTTTTCTAAATTGCTTGCCCTTCAGGAGCCCCCATTTTTATCAGAAAAATGACAGTCATCAGAAACTATTCCTGGTTTTAGGTAGGGACTCAATCAAAACTCTCTGGAGTCTTTGTGCTTGGTCCTCTCCTTGGGATGTAAGACACTGGGGTCTGCTTTTGGGTGGCCAGTGGCTCCATCACACAGGACTAACCAAAGTTCTTTACAAAGCAACCCCCCATCCCACACCAGGGGCCAGAGAAGAGGAATACTGTCACCGCGTTGCAGCAAACACCAGTCCTGCCAACTGCGGAGCATCGGAAGCCACTTTCCCACCTCCTCCCTTCTCACAAACAATTTGGAGCTCAGCCACGGCCCTGGAAGAGGGCCCAGATATTTATATTCCTGGACACTTGGCTCACGGCAGTCAGTGTTTGGTTTATGAAAACAACTGCTGATTAAACAGAAATCCCCTGCCGAACAAACAAAAAGAATATTTTCTTCCCCATTTTTGTCCATACAGTTACACACCTGGGCTGGAACAGGGCTCTTTGGCTGGACAAATCTCTCCTCAGCAAATTCCAGCAGCGGATGCACTGGTTTGGCTCCCAGCTGTGCTGATGCTCCCAGGGACTCAGAGCCTGCAGAAACCTAGAGATGGTTCAAGACAGTGAGGAAAAAGGTTTTTCTCAAGTGGTTGAATGAACACTGCAGTCCACAAATTGTCATCTTACACAGCCTTCAAAATTCTCCCACACCTCCTTTGACCTGCTGGTCACGCTGCTGGTGATGCAGCCCAGTACACAGTTGGTTGCTGGGCTGCATGTGCACGTTGCTGGCTCATGTTCAGTTTTTCATCTACCGACACCCCCAAGTCCTTCTCCTCAGGGCTGCTCTCAAGCCATTCTCCTCCCAGCCTGTATTTGTGCTTGGGATTGCTCCAACCCCTGTGCAGGACCTTACACTTGGTCTTGCTGAACTTCATGAGGTTTGCATGGGCCCACCTCTCAAGCCTGTCAAGGTCCCTCTGGATGGCATCCCTTCCCTCCAGCGTGTCACTCCACCACCCAGCTTGGTGTCATCAGCAAACTTGCTGAGGGTGCACTCCATCCCACTGTCCATGTCACCAACAAAGATGTTAAACAACACTGGTCCCAGTACTGACCCCTGCTGAACACCACTTGTCACTGGTCTCCACTTGGACGTTAAGCCGTTGACCACAACCCCTTGAGTTGCTCTGTTCAAAATCCACACACCCAGCCCCAGTGGTTCAGCAATGGAAAACGCTTGATCCCAAGAGTCACCAAGAAATGGGAAACAGATTAGATAGGTCTTGAACCTGTAATTTTCTTTCCCAAAAACCACAGGAAATTTCAGACTATTTCTCTTGTCTTAAATGGAGATGAAGCTGGAAGCCATGCCCATGCACATCTCTCAGGGGTGGGGAACAGTCTCCCACTGTTTTGTCTCTGAAGTTTCCTCCACTTGGGTGAGTCGAGGGGTCAGTGAAGGATCACTCTCTTGCACAGCCTGCCCAAGTCCTTCACCATGTAACTGATCCGAAAACGGGCACAAGCTACCCTCCACCCACTTTGTGCCTGAGTTGTAGGACAAAGAAAAGCAGCTGCCTCAAAGTGCAAGCCCGCAATGTCGCCCGCAGTCAGATGACTATTGAAGTGCCACACCAGCATTTTTTACGGCAGTTTAAAACACCATCAAGGCGGCATCAAACTGCCATTTACATCCAAACCCAAATGGCTATGGAATGGAGCCCAGAGTGAAATGCTAAATTGGATCCTATCAAATCAGCATCAGATCACACAGGCTAAGCAGTAATGAATGGCTCCTAACGATGGAGTTCATCATTAGAAAGTAATGACAAAAGATACATAACCATCGAGGTCTCCCACGGTGCAACCAGCCGCCACCCATCACCTACCCCCTCCCCTCTGTCTGTCGCCTGCTGATTTTCTCCTATTAGGGTGAACCTCTTTTCTGGGGGGTGTTTTCTCTCCCTTTAACTGGCAAAGGGTTTCAGGGCTCATTCAGGATAAATTATTCAGTCTAAACGGAGACGCAATAAATCTTAAATGGCAAACAATAGATGATTCTCCCTTTAGACACACAGAGCCTACGAAACTAATCTCCTGCTAAGCAATAGTATGTCCCACCGCAGCTGCTGATGGCAAAATTTACAAGGGTAGCATTTGTTTCCTTCTGTGCATCTATATTTAGGTTGCCATAGGGCCTCGCCTTCCCACAGCAACGCAAGGCAACCCATCGGTGCATGTGTGAACTGGTCACCATGGGAGAGAGGGAGAGGGAGAGAAGCGGCTCATCAGCTCTCACTTTTGAAAAGACTCAGGGATGCAAACTTTCAGCTATTTCACTTGTTAAATAAGGACAATTACAAATGGAAGAAAGGACAGAGCACGTCGTGTAAGTGAATTAGGATTAGCAGTCCCACGTGTTGTTTTGCTGAGAGTGAAGCCTCTCATGTTGCTGGACAAATTTTACCCACTCAGAACCCAGCAGAGCCATCTGGAAGCAGGTGAAGCCTCAGACCCACCTACAGCACTCAAACCTCTGCCCCATCACCAGCTCCTCCTTCTTCCTCCACCAGAACCCAAAGCACAGACTAAGTTCGTAGCATCTGGAGGGTGGTGCTGCTCCTTAAGGAAGATAACCAGCTCAAAACAACACAGAAAATCCCCACTATGGATTTTTGTGCCAAAAACCAGTTGAAATAACACTGTGGCTAGCACGAGCCTCGACCACCAAATGGAAATAACTGTCAGTGGATCGTCGGCAAGCCGCGTTTCCCCTGGCTGAGGACTTGGCCTTCTGTGTTTAAATCTTTCATCGCACACCCACTCCTTCCTGCCATCTGCCAGGCGCACCGTGCCCCGGGCCAAGTCGGTGCCGGCTGCTTCTCCCCACACAATCCTCCCCAGCCCAGATATGCCCAAGTGCTTCTGCACACTCCAACTGTTCTTCTCCATCCTGAAAGGAGCCAAGTTGGGAGCTCTTGCTGTCATTTTCCCCTACCCCCACATCAGCTGTAGCAGGAGGGAACAACTGCTTTGGCTTCTCTTTACCTTTCAGGTCCATCTGGACCACCTCAGACCTTGTGCGAAGGGAAATGGAGGAGGGCCAACGGCGCCTTCATGATGGCACCCGGGAAGTAAGTTATAGCCTGGGAGCAGGCGGATTATGTACATTCATTAAATACTCAGGGCTTCCTCGCACTCCTTTATGGCTGTAGAATCCTCTGGGAATGGCATGGACTCCTAATGGATGCTGCATTAGCTAATCCCGTGATTCAATTACTTCTAAATACTCTCTGGTGGCAGGGGCTAGTCTTCCTGCTCACTTACTGGAAATAGTTGCTCTTCCAGAGGGAGGGGAGAAGAGCTTCCATTATAAGAAGCGTCCCCCTCTTTTCTTTGCATTGCCTTTACGTAGGTAGTGCTCAGCCTCCAAGGGCACAGCTGGAGCCAGACAGACCTGAGACCCAGCACCTCCCCCCTCAGTGGGACAGACACAAACCTCTTCTGGCTCCAGCATCATAAAATCATAGAACGGTTTGGGTTAGAAGGGACCTTAAAGATCACCGAGTTCTACACCACTGCCATGGGCAGGGACACCTCCCACTAGCCCAGGTTGCCCAAAGCCTCATCCAGCCTGGCCTTGAACCCCTCCAGGGATGGGGCATCCACAGCTTCTCTGGGAAACAAGGACAAAGGGCAAACTAGGACAAGGGGCAATGGGTTCAAGCTGGAACACAGGAGGTTCCACTTGAATATGAGAAAAAACTTCTTTCCAGTGAGGGTGACAGAGCACTGGAACAGGCTGCCCAGAGAGGTTGTGGAGTCTCCTTCTCTGGAGACATTCAAAGCCCGCCTGGATGCGTTCCTGTGCGATCTGATCTAGGTGTTCCTGCTCCGGCAGGGGGATTGGACTGGATGATCTTTCGAGGTCCCTTCCAATCCCTAACATTCTGTGATTCTGTGATTCCTGGGCCACTGCCTCACCACTCTCACAGGAAAAACTTCCTCCCAATATCTCATCTCAATCTCCCCTCTTTCAGTTTAAAACCATTACCACTCATCCTGTCCCTGCACCCCCTGATCCAGAGCCCCCCCCAGCTCTCCTGTAGCCCCCTTTCAGCACTAGAAGGCTGCTATAGGGTCTCCCTGGAGCCTGCTCGTCACTAGGCTAAACAACCCCACCTCTCTCAGCCTGTCCTGGTACAGGAGGTGCTCCAGCCCATAATGTGGATGTTGCCTTCATTTGAGAATATTATGGACAAAAAAATTCACTGTCCCACTCCGTAGCCATAAAATGTTTCTCAACCATCCAGAACAAACCTCAGGCACTTAGCAAGAGCCATAACCATAGAGTGTGACAGGAGGACCAAGGGCATTTCCTAGCACTACTTGTCCACCCTGTCGATGGCGATGATGGAGTTAACACAGCTCCCATTTACATGCTGAGCAGGCAGCTTGCCAGAGGCTTGAAGTCTGGTAAATAAGCAGGCACATCTTGGCTCGCTGGGAGCAGATTGTTAGCTCAGTTCGGCTCGGGGTGAGACGCACTGCCGAGCGGCTGTCATTAGCGGAGAGGGTTCAGTGGTCATGATCGCGTGTCACGGTCACAGCCGGAGCTGCACGGGACTGGAGACCTGGTAAGAGCAAATGGGTTTGGCTCTTGACCAAGCCTTGCAGTCCTTGCTCCTCCAGTGTTCCCATTCTCCATCTCGGTGTGACCTGCTGTTCAGTGGGTGTTTCATGTTCCTCCCCTGGCAACCAGCCTACGAGCATGCAAGACTGCTGCAGATATGTCTCAAGAGCCGAAAGTTCCCCAGATTAGTCCCAAGTCCTTCCCTTCATACTGATCTCAATGCAAGGACCACCAGGTTTGTTAGGATATTGGATGCTGTAGCTTCAGCTGCAGCAAAATTTAGCTGAGGAGTTACAGGACACTGGCAGAGAAGTAAAATCTCATAAGGGTCTAGGTGGGGGTAAGGTGGGTGCAACAACTATCCCCTCACCAAAAAGACCATGAGTTCTAGCAGTCATGCAACTGAGCATCTCTGTCCACCCAAGGGGCATGTCCCCAAACCAACGGACAAGGTCCATGAGGCAACTGGCTTTTCCAGTAACCCTTCTGGGATCAAACCATCAACTGGGTTTCAGCTGGAAGAGCTACATCATCAAATCCCCTCCTAAAACCTGCCAAAACAAATAATACAGTTATCAGGAAACCTGCGCACAGCAAGGGCAAATTCTGGAACATGATCCATTTAGGGAAAAAAACAGCGAATCCACAGCTCACCCTGCATTGTTCCCTCGAGCTGGAGTTTAGACACAGAATTATGGACCTATTATCTGGGCTAAAGCAAAAACCTGTCAGAAGTCATCGGTTATAGGGCACACGGTACACATTGGAGCAGTTTCAGCTCAGTCCAGCAGAAGCTGGTGGGGAATCCATCTGCTCCAGCCAGCTTGTCGCAATGCCACGCTCGCGTTTTCTTTGTGCATCCTCGATGCAATTATGAGGATCTACACGGGAACTTTCTCTCTGTCCCCTGTTTGCTCTCAGCACACAGCGGATTCAAAGCTGCGCTTCCAACATCACAGGGCGTTAGAACAGAATTGGTCACAGCGTCACGAAATCAGCTGGAAAGTTTGCAGAGTCACAGCAAGGCAGGCAGACTCATTTTTCTCAGTTGATAAAAAGCCTGAAGAGCATTTTTATTAAATCCATTGAGGGAAACCCCAGGAGCAGTGGCAGAAGGGGACAAGGGTTTGTTACGGAGAAAAAAATCCTCTCTTAAAGCACACAGAAATCTTAGAGAGAGGCTCAGCAGAGGCATGGTGAATTATGGAAAAATTATCAACAACTTCTAAAAATGAAATGACCATAGAACTGTAACAAACCAGCTCTGGAAAACACACACTAAAACCTCACTAGGAGGTGGAATCCAAGCTGTGTAACGATACAACTTCATTACAGCCCATGTAGCAATCAGCAAACAAGCCTTCCTGTAGATCAGCCTGCCTTTTTGGGGTAGAAAGGTTGGGAATTTTCTCTCTGCGAAGCTGTGAGCAGCTCTGGTGCATGGCAGAGAAACAACTGTAGTGAAAGCTTTCAGAGGCAGGATCTGTCTCATATCCCACTGGTTAATTGGTTGGTGTTTAAATAACGTAATGAGAAACTTCAATGGGGGACAAGTCAGGGCAGTGGTGGAGTCACCATCCCTGGAGGGGGTCAAGAAACGTGTAGATGTGGTGCTTGGGGACATGGGTTAGTAGGTTGGGTGGTGTTGGGTTGACAGTTGGATTTGATGATCCTTGAGGTCTTTTCCAACCTTAGTGATTCTATGACTCTATGACAAGCCTTTTTGCAGGTGGAGGGCTGCTGCTTGCCAACTAAACCCAAACCAGACCCCGCCAGATTGATATTCAGCAGCCAGCCACCAAGCAGGTGCTTGTGAAAAACATCTCTGTGGTGTAGGGGACAGCTTTGAATCCCTGTCCTGTACCTTGAATCCTTGTTCTGAATCTACCCCAGTCCATATCTCTTACTCACTGATCCAGCTGCTCCTGGACTCTCCCTGACCGGTCACTTGAGCCTGACCCAGCTGTGCCTGATGTTTTCCCAGACGCTTTCCCTGATGTGGTGCTCGATGCCAACTTCTGCCTCTTCGCTGCTCCTTGATTTTGGTGCATGCTATTGCCGCTGCCTTGTCACTTTCCATCCAACTCTAAGCACAGCCCTGCTTGCCCTTGGAGTAGCAACACTCATGATTTGGGGACCTCCGACACTATCTCCTGTTGGAGGAGAGCTAACTTGGCTTCCAACAACCTACATCGTAACAGCAGGCAATACAAGTATCCTCTTCTCATCACAGTATTTGCATTTGCAACCTTACTTCTCCATCGAACGCAGAATTTGATAGCAACCCAGCAAAAGATTGATGGTTTACCATCAAAGAAACTAAATGCAAGTTGGCCAAGGGACTTACCCATAGGGAGTCCCTGTGAAGGAAACCTTCACCATCGTGGAGGGTTTCTGTGCCAGATGCTCGGTGGAGTTGATCAGACAGAAATAATCTCTCACTCTCAGATCAGCCGCAGCCCTCCCCTCTCAATTCAGATAGAGAAAGGGTTTGAAGAGAGAAATCTTTCTCCTTTTCAAGTGCTTCCTCCTCCACACCACAAATTGTTCCCACCCTTGCATGGCCTGTGCAAAGTGGGAACACCCAGCACATCAGCCTTTCCCTAGGAAGCAGGCTCCCAAGGAAAATGTGATGCCGTTTTCTGCAAGTGAACTTTAAAGAGGAGGAAGCCTTTGTTTCTTACATCCTTTCAGGTGCTGATCAATACCGAAGCTTCAAACCTCCACAAATAACGTCTTTCCCGGCAGTCAAACCAAGCCTTGAGGCTGCCTTTGCTCCTTCTGATGATGGGCAGCCTTTCTTCCAGCCCTGATTCACCACCCCTCCCGGAGGGTCTGCCATCAGAGGAAGACCCAGGCTCTGTACGTTCAGTATTCAAGCCAGCAAACAGCTATGACATCCTCAGAGCCAATTAGTAAGAAGGGACGGCCACCGCGGGAGTGATGACCAATATGACTACCCAGGGCGGGCAAGCAGAGAGGTGACATCTTAGTGACACAGGGCAACCCATCTCAATCCCAGTTGCATGTCCATCTCATCCGTAATGCTGTTCACTGCTTTTCCTTGTTGCCTTCAATACCGGCTGAACAGGAAAATCACTGATCATTAGCAACAACAGACAGAAAGATCCCAAGGGCAAACTTTAGATTGTATTCATAAAATCCACTCTCCTCTCAGGCAGTTTGTCTCCCGGTGGCAGCTCTGCTCCACAAAGCATCTTTTAAAATACAGTTTTTATTTCACTACAGCCCCGAATCAAGCCCTTCTTGCTCTAGAAACAACAAGATGAAGGAGATCATCTCTGCTCTGCAGAGCTTAAAATTCAAACAGTCAAGACAATGCGTAAAGGGAATAAGAGACACAGGGAGGTGAGCTGACTTTCCACGATCATATTGGAAATTAATTTCAGAGCTGAGAATACCACCGTGATCTCCAGCCAGAGGCAGGATCATTACAACACGGTGGGACTGTCCCTTTAGTTGTAAGTTTAAATACTCCGAGTGCTGGAGTGTCTATCATTATTCTTGGAGCCTGTCCTGCACCCTGAGCATCAGGAACTGGTATCTCTGATATTTAGCCCGAGGTACTATTCTCTCCTGGTCACAATGCAGTTTACTGCATAACAGGGTTTTCTCTCCCCCTTTGTTTCCACACACCTCAGAGATCTTTAGTCTCTTAGGATGTGCTGACTCCTACCTGTCATTCCCTAGGGAGATGCACATCTGCTCCTCGACCCTCTTGCTGCTCTTTCCAAAACTCAGGTTTGTCAAAGTCGTCTGGGTTAATACCGTGGCACCGACGTCCTTTGGAGATAGCTGCACAAGAGAAAATCACTCTTATTTGGAGATCATGGCAGAGAACAGTGCCTTCCATCCAGAGCATGTCCCACCACCTTCCTGGTTACCCACCTGAGGTGCAGACACATGACAAGACCAGCTTGTCATAGCTTTAGCTCAAGCTTTTGCAAAGTTGGGTCCATTTAAAGCAAGAGACTGGTCTGTCAGCTTCTTCTCCTCAAGTACTGTGCAGCATCTCTCTTTGGGATACAGACAATCACTTAGTCTGGATTGCTAGGGGTTAAAACAACACCTCTGACCTCATTTGGGACCCGTAAACAGAAACCATAACACCTGATACCAGTCCAACATCATGAACTGTTGTGGCCAAAGCTATATATCATTGCTAGGCAAAAGCTCACATTTGAAATAACCCTCCATGGCTGCAGCATCTTGGGATGACCATTCCTTTGGCCAGGAAGAGAAGAGTCCTTTGTGCAGCGTTGTCCATCTATAGGGACAGAAAACTGTTCAGAAACTAAACCATCCAGACATTAAAGCAGACATGACTGTGTTTTTTTTCTTTTTCTTAATCTGGTCTTGTAGAAAGGTGGTTTGGAATCACATATGTTCTGCAGAACTGGAAAATAAAATCTCACAAGGATCTTCCTTTGGGCTGGCACCCTGTAATGTTTTTCATTAATGATTCAGGCATGGGAGATCATTGAATTTGTTGGAGATAATGAAATAAGGGCAGTGGTTAAGACTCGGAAGGACGTAGCCATTTTGCAGGCTCAACTTAATAGAGGAGGTGGATAGGCACGGAGGTAGAATATGAAATTTAATGTGGCTGCAGGTGAAGTGAGGCATGGGGGTAAGAGCAGTCTCTGAGCTAAGTGCATTTTAACTGATGCTGAATTAGTAACACAAAGGAATGAGTTCTAGACCTAACAGATGGACGGAATCAACATCTACCATCATTGTGATGTAATACCATGTCTCAGGGTCAGGTCTCCCCAGGAGGTCAACAGGGGAAGCAGGTGAGGGCAACAGCAGGCTCAGCTAACGACCCTTACGGTAGTTAGAAGGAGACTCATTTGCTTCGGTTTCTCCTGATGCCAAGCATCATTCTCAGCTGCTACTTAAAGCTGTCAGGCAACTCGGGCTGCTCACACCCTGTTTTCTGATCTTTAGGACTTTGCCAAAGTTTAATTGGCCCAGCTGATGCTTCCCGAGCCGGGTGTTTGCTGCAGGCTGGTTGGTTTGTTGTTTGTGTTATTATTTGCCAGAGGAGGTGGAAGCAGGGAGGAGGGGGGAGGACACTCGGGTTTCAATAAGAAATGAGTGTAACTCATTCCAAGTCAAAATACATCGAGCAAACCATTAAAAATATTCTTTAAGCTTTCTTTTTCCTGCTTTGGAATAGGGGTTTGACATGAGAAAAGAGATGTGGTGCCATTCTCATGTCTGCCTTTGCCTGCTCCCTGGAGGTCGTGTATTTGCTAAAGTAAAAACCTCCAAAAAAAAATAAACTTTCCAGTTACTCAAGAAAAGCTTTTTAGTACAGGGTGACTACATCCCCTGAGCTTTTTGTCTACACTGACCACGGTCCTTCCCCTCACCCATCCAGGAAAGCAGCGGGGTAAACCAGGGACACTTGAAGATTTGCTAGCCCCCCAGAGCGAGAACAACTTGGGACTTTCCTTTCAACCGTCCCCCTTTTATTAAAGACAAGAATTCGCAGCAAGGAAACTTTTCTCCATAAACTCATTAGGACCCCTTTTGGTTTTCCATACAATGATGGGATAAAGAGAGGACAGGACAGAACAGAACAGAATAGAATACAATATTTCAGTTGGAAGGGGTCTACAATGATCATCTGGTCCAACTGCCTGACCACTTCAAGGCTGACCAAAAAATAAAACATGTTGTTAGGGCCATTGTCCAAATGCCTGTTAAACACTGACAGGCGTGGGGCATCAACCACCGCTCTAGGAATCCTGTTCCAGTGGTTGGCCACCCTACTGGTTAAGAAATGTTTCCTAATGTCCAGCCCAACCCCCCCAGTGTCCTCAGCCACTCCTCACAGGACACGCCTTCCAGCCCTGTCACCAGCAAGGTGACAAAAAGAACATCTCAGAAGAAGACCCTGACACAAGCAGATGTTGGTTGAGGGGACCTGGAGTGATGGGAGAGACTTTTTCTACACCCCAAACCATGGCACGACATTGTTTTAGGACTGGACAAGTGGGCTTGGACCAAAACCCCTCCAAGCATGATGCTTACAGCTTGGATCACCACATGTTGGTTCTGCCAGCCCAAGCCCTGGCCCATGTTAGTTCTTCAGCACAGCCACAGTCTGGCGTTCCCGTCTCACACTTTCTCCACTGTCAGCAGACATAAATGAGATTTTTATGCTTCTGGCATGCTGATCAACACAGGAGACACTGTCATCCCATCAGGGATAGCACAAGCAATGGAGGTCTGCAGGACAAATCTGAGAGATGAATCCTAGGGACAACCAACAGAGTGGGCAAGAAGGAGGAATTAATGGAAATGCCGAAATTTTCATTAAAAAAAAGAAGAAAATTTTAAAAAGAGGAAGCTGTTTACAACCCTGAGACAAAAGAATGTCGGAGTTTTAAAATCAAGGCTAGGAAATGCCCAAATTGCCAGTGTACATACTCTAATTCAACCCCTTTCATATATACTCATTATATCATAATCTTAATTACACGGTTGTGCGGGTTTTGTCTCCAGAACTTGGCTCACAGGATACAACGTACTTACAGAGTCAAGCACCGGGTTTCCCCCTGTCATTTGGTGGATAACCCCATCCCTTATTTTTCTGCACAGTATATGAGCCTTGCTCCAAAGGCAGTGTTATAAATTTCAAATTATTTTCCCAGCTGATCCCCCATGCCAGAAGTTTCACTATTATGAATGAATTTACTTTCAAAACACTCTCCTGAGATGAAGCTGTAGTAGGATCCTCACAGTAAATGCTAGGAGCTGAGACACAGAGATAAAAACCACACATCCATTACGACTGTTTGATTTGAGCTTGCCGTGACCCATTTTTTCCAAAAGGCTGGCCTTTTTCAGAGCTCTCTTTGTCAGACCTCTAAGGTGTCATTCGTTTTGGTTGCAATTTTAACTATTCAACATTTTTACAAAATAGACTGCTCGGTTTCAATGAACGGTTGACAAAGAAGATTTTAGTCTAAATTACTTTCTGTGTGTGTGTGACGAAGGGCCTTTTGTGGTAGAGTCAGGGCTGAGATAGGGCTGGCCACAAAACAAAAATTCTCTTTTGAATGAGAGGAAATGAATAATAAGGATTGCATTTTTGAAATCTTTTAATGAATCTGAGATCTTCTTCAATGGACAGTGGGGTGAAAGGAAGTAGAGTTGTGCTTAGGTTGTATTTCTGGAATGAGCTTAGGGCAAGCTTTAGTCTCTGCTCTGAATCAAACAGAATCAAGCTCTCCTGAGATTGTTCCAAGTTTTAGCAAAAAGCTAAAAAAGTGAAATATTCACAGGGTAAGGGACAGACTAATGGGACAACCACACACCTTTGAACTTCTGCATTTTCCCTTCTTCAAATTTAGCTAAAACCTTATCCTAATTATCAAAAGCCTTCCTGCTCAAACATGCTTTTCCATCAGAAAAATAATTTGTGACAAAACTTCAAACCAGCTCTATATTTCCCTGCCTGAAACTCAGCATGGGCTTTTCTCCCCTTCAGTAGCTCACCCACTTCATCTCTTCCACCTGACGCCACAGCTGTGCATTTGGCCCCCGTTGCAAACTGCATCCTTCACATCTCCTCTCCAGCAAAGGAGGCAGAACCTGTTGGAGAAAATTAGAGTTTATGAGAGTTTTTTTTTCCCTTAAGTTAAAGAAACTGGAGATTCAGAATCACAGAATCATGGGATGGTTAGGGTTGGAAAGGACATTAAACACTCCCTGACAGAGTGTTTCCCGACCTCTCCTGTAGCCCCCTTTCAGCACTGGAAGGTGCTGGAAGGTGTCCTTGGAGCCTTCTCTTCTCCAGGCTGAACAACCCCAACCCTCTCAGCCTGTCCTCATATATTTGGTTAACCCTGAAAATACAACACAGTCAACAGAAAAAAGTACAGAATCACAGAATAAAAGAGTCTGGAAGGGACCTCAGGAGGTCTCTGGTCCAGCTCCTCACTCAAAGCAAGACCAACTCCTAAATTAGACCCAGCTTTGAATCTAGACGAGGTTGCTTAAGGCCGTGTCCTTGAGCTGTGGCTTTAGCAGAGAAGTAATCCAGGGATGTCACCAGCCACAGGCAGACACTCATCTCCAGGGGCTCTGCTGCCTCTTCTCAGGAGGTTCCTGACTGTAAGTATTGCCCTGTTGCAACAGAGCAACAAATTGCCTTGTCCACACCTCATCTGTAAGACATGCATGTCTCAATCCATTGCCTTATTTTAAAAAAAATGGCAGAATTTCCTGACCCATTACCAAACCTGCTTTCCTTTGCAGGTGGGATAACTGCAAACCACATTTCCTGCTCTCTCTGAAGAACTTCACAGACCCTGTCTAAAACACAAATGTTTAATTGCATTCATTAGCATGCTCAATATAATGTAATGCCAGAAAAACAAGTACTGAGCGTGTAACCATCCAGATGTATGAGAAAGGTGATCTGTCAGGCCACGGGAGCATCTCATGAGAGGCAGCCTAGAGGATAGCCTCCTGTCCCCTACCATTGTGTAATTAGAGTCTTTATCCTAATGCACGGACCCACGTGGGCACCGGCGACCAACATCCTGCCCTTTCCCAACTTTGGAGAGCTCGTCTTTGTAGCCTTAATGTCCTTTTAATGTAGAATTTTTGATGTAATTATTTATTTACATGACCGTGCAGCCTAGAGGGGCTCGCTTTCCAAGGGTTGTGTGAGAAGACTGTGATTACTCAGGCTTTGCAGAAGACGATTAAAGCAGCGTGACTAAAGTGTTTAAAGTGATCTGTCCGAAAAAAAGGGCAATGCGTAAAGTGCCCTCTTCCCGCGTGCTGCAGCTGCTCTCTGTATTCACAGGCAGATTTGTTAACTGCAGCGACAAAAAGGAAGTTCTTCTTTCTTTTCCTTCTCATCGCCTCGGTATTAATCAAATACATCGCACGCTGGGTTTTACTCCTTCCAGTTGCCGGCTCAAATTGTTGACTCATTTCCAGGCAGCTAGGCTTTCACCAGCCTCTTGACAGCAGCGAGGTGGGAGACGGGTCTCCAAAGGCGTAATTTAAAGACAGTAAATTTTACCGAGCTGTCAAGAAGTTCTTCATTCGGGCTGCCGAGCCCTTATTACTAGTGACGTGCCGTAAGACAGAGAGGACCCAACTCGCGTCTCGGATTTCAGGATGAGTTTGCAAGACTGAGAGAAAAAAACAAAACCAAAACAAAAAGAACCCTTCGCTTCAGCGTGGAGCTTATCTAAGTTGCTACTTGCCAAGTGAGATAAACGTGGGTCCTCGCAATCTGATTATCACAGTCATTTCACAGGCTTGATACGATCTTTAATCCACGGGCCACTATGAAATTAAACTGGCTGATCTGTCCGGATAGAGGCAAGGGTTGAATAGCTGAAGAATGAAAAAGAAGGGTGGAAAAGGGGAAGATGAAGGAATTTATTTTCATTGCTTGGTTTGTACAAAGCCAGCCTGAATATTCATTGTGGGTGGCAAAGTTTGGAATAAATGGTGAAGGGAAAAAAACCCACAGCAACAGAAAGTCTTAATTTGGGGAAGTCTGATCATAAATATTTTCCCTACACCTTTCTAATGTTTGTTCACATGCACATGCTGGACTGTTGCTTTTAGCATGCAATGGAATTGCCTACCTGCTCCAAAATGAGAAACAAAGAAACAGAGGTAGAATTTAAGAGTATTTCCTGGGATTTGAGAGTGTTCTCCAGCTGGACCAAGTGGGTAAGATTTACCTATGAATTGCAAAATGACTCCTGAAGAGCAGTAGCTGCTTTCCACCACCACCTGTAAAGGTCAGGCTCTCAAACTCTTGTGAAAACTATGTGGTTGTCGTGGTTTAACCCCAACTGGCAATAAACACCACGCAGCCACTCGCTCACTCCACCTGGTGGGATGGGGAAGAAAATCAGGAGTAAAAGTGAGAAAACTTGTGGGCTGAGATAAAGACAGTTTAATAAGTAAAGCAAAAGCCACACAGACAAGGAAAGCAAAACAAGGAATTAATTCCCTGCTTCCCATCACAGGCTGGTGTTCAGCTGTCTCCAGGACAGCAGGACTCCATCGTGTGTAACCAGTACTTGGGAAGACAAACAACATAACTCCAACCATCTCCCCCTTCCTTATTCTTCCCCCAGCTTTATATGTTGAGCATGACATCATATGGTATGGAATATCCCTTTGGTCAATTGTCAGCTGTCCCAGCTGTGTCCCCTCCCAACTCCTTGTGCCCCTCCCCAGCCTGCTCACTGGTGGGGTGAGAAGCAGAAAAGCCCTTGACTCTGTGTAAGCACTGCTCAGCAGTAATGAAAACATCCCTGAGTTATCAACACTGTTTCCAGCCCAAATCCAAAACCTAGCCCCATCCTAGCTACTACATAGAAATTTAACTCTATCCCAGCCAAAATCAGCACATGGTCATGCAGGAAAAATAAAATAAAATAAAATAAAATAAAATAAAATAAAATAAAATAAAATAAAATAAAATAAAATAAAAAAAGCATCAGCAGAGTTCAGAGTCACATGGCCTTATCCAGAAGAGGGGAAAAAAGGATAAAGATGCATCTGAACATGTTCTGTAGGGATTGAGATTTCCAAACACGACCCTCATGGGAGGCATCTCATGGAAGGGTCAGTTTTCCAGAATGCAAGACCCACCTCACCACAGTCCCTAGGGTAAACCTGCCCCAAACTGTTGCATAGACCAGAAGTACCCCCCAAACCAGTGCTTGCAAATGGAGAATGAAAGGAAAGAATTCCGATCCATGTAACCGAAGTTTGATTTTTCCGGAGGTGATGAACTCCACCAGCTGCAGTGGACTTAGGTTTGCACTGATGTCAATGAGATCAGAGGTTGGTCTCGGTGACACAGAGCTGGTAGAGGAGTCCTCAAATTGTCCCTAACACCATGGGCATCTGGTTCGCTTCTGGTTCTGTCTAACTTCCACCTCAGTAAGCGCCAGTTCCACAAAAAAATAGAAACAGCAGGGGACTGACGGAGAGGTGTGTTGGGCTGGAAAGGCTTTCATGAAGGGAGATGGGTTTTTGTCATCTCGTCTTTGAAGAGACAGTGCAGCAGTCAGGTATTCAAACTTGGCTGGCGTCAGCTTTTACAAATGGAGCAATGTGAAGAGTTATAAATGGAGGGAGCTTTTAATCTCCGAGCGGGCTACAAATCGAAGGTGAACCTCATTAACTTGGACACTTTGTGTGTTAAAAATGAGATGCATTCCACCTAATGAGAAGCTCTTAATAGGTGTTGTTTTTTTGCTAAATTATCATATTAACCAGCAGATAATTAACAAGCATTTTCTTAATGTGGTGCTCTACTGATAAAAATCTCATTGTCTATAAATCATCAAACCACTACAAAAAAAAAAAAGCTTTTTAATCATGCTGGGTGTTATGGACAAAAAGTACAGGACGATTTTAATTGTTGGGGAACTAGAAGGGAAAGACAAGAATCTCTAATCTGTTGGGGGCATGCATGGGGTGTCTTAAGGTAAATCAAGTACTTAAGGCTGGTTTTTAAAACACTTTAGAGTACTTATAGGCACTGATATGTCATTATTGAGATGGATTCCTTCGGGGCACAATGTGGCAGAAGTTTAAGAGCAAATACCACATCCAAGTGATACTCTAGAGGAGATGGGGGGTTCTCCTAAGGAAAAAGAAAGACAAAAAAAAAAAAAGAAAGTAAGCCAAAATTTAAGCTTGAAGTTGCCTTTTGAAAGTAGCATGGGATGCTTAATAATCACATGCTGTTGAGACCTTGTGCTGTCAGAAAGATGCCTGCTCCAGCGGCACCGTGATGGTGTGTTGGCTCAGTGCAGGCTGAGAGCAGAGAGCTGCTAATGCAGCCCTCAGAGGATATCTTGGACAGCAATGCCTAAGGAGTTTCCACAGCACCAAGCCCTACCACAAAGCCTCTTTCATCCTTGGCCAGCACCGCTCGTTAGACATCACCCCAGAAGATACTGTAGGCAGCCCTCCAATAAACCTCAGTACTCGCAAGACAGGGTGACACTAGCAGGATGCTCATCCCATTTCTACAGGAAGGCATTCCAGCACTATGCAGGTCAGTGATGCATTTCATTCTGGTTTCTACCAATTCCTACTCCATGTAGCCATCAAAATAGTATCTAAGATTTTTCCATGTTAATTCTAGACCCTCCTTTGCTGCCCTTGCTCCAACTAACTTAAGAAAGCAACAAAAGCTGACCTACAGTTTCCCAATTCCCTCCTCTTCCTCCCAGTCCAACAGTCTTTTCAGCAGGATAACATGTGCAAGGCTCCTCTTGGTGTTCCCTGCCCATGTTTCCAAAAAACCTGCAAACTGTACTGGCTTGGAGTGACACCGCAGTGCTTTCTTTCTTGGCATCCAGCCACTCTGACCACTTGCTGCTGGGGCTGTGGGCTCTGTGCCAGCTGGCCCAGCTCAGAGAAAGTTGTACATGGAGAGGAAAGCCTGACCAGCGAGCAAAGCAAAAAACTACATGAATTATCTCAGAAACAAAGAGCAGAAAAGCAAATCAGAGGGAAAACCTTCAAGCTTGAACTGTATAGGGGTCTGGGCATTAGGGTATGAAACCTTCATTTCTCGTTGATCATCCCTAGCTATCCAGAAGAGCCCGGCTTCTCTCATGAATGCTCATGAGGCTGTGGGCATGGAAACCGATCTCAGGTCTTTTGGCTCTTGTGGAAAGTCACTGACTGCTTGAACAAAAGGTGACTCCCATCTGATGGTCCACAGTGTCAAAGCTATGATGCAAGCCATTGCTCAGCAGTCCTCAGTCCATCTGACAAATGTGCATGAACCTGCGCCTCCAAGGACCCCAGAAAATCAGTTTAGATGTACCAGCACCCATCGTTTGACCATGTCCTTAAGGTATACAACCCACCTTAACAAGGTCAGAAAGAAACATGATGAATATCCTGTTGTTCCAGCTATTTTTCATCCTTCCACATTGGATGCATGGAGAGGAGAGGCAGAGTCCCAACGCAGCAAAACCCAAAAAGCTTCTAATACTTCACTGTGAGTTGCATCCGCAGAGGGAAACACTGGAGGACCTCCAGGTGGAGAGGAGCCTGGATGGAGACGGTGAAGCAGAGCTTGGCTCCTGTGGGCTGGAGACATGAGAAGTGAGAGGTCAGTTCCACCAAAGGACTTTTGCACAAGGAGGTCGGCACAGGATGACTCTTCTCGGGCTGGTGTTGTGCCCCAGCTCTGGTATCATCATGCCCGGGACAACCACTGAGTGGGTCCTGCTCTGCCTCTTCCAGCTCCTATGGAGAAAGGAGGGACAGAGCTGGAGAGACACTGCGGGGTGAGAATGGATGAGAGTGAAAAATCAGGAGGGAAGGAGGAAAACAGAGCACTCAGCACGACCACGAGTTGGGAGGGCATTGGGACCTGAGCACTGGCCATGCATTTGGAACACGCCCTTGGCACTTGCTTTTATAACCAGCAACATCAGGACTTGTCAGAAGTAACTAAAGACCACCAGGAGCCCACAGCTCAGTGGAAACTCTTCCATTAATGCTCCCTCCCTGCCAGCTCCTCTCCTTTTCTTCTTTAGTTTACCTCTAGGTTATGGCCAGCATCTCAACTGGAATTACCTCAGGCTGCTGCTGAACCAGCTCCGACCTCTGGTGCAAACGGTTTTGGGGCACGGTGGCTGGCGGTGGAGTCCTGGCTGATCAGCGTGAGCCATACACCCTGGCTGGCTTCCCCCTGCAGCCGGCGATGTGATGGGGTGGGGAGGGGAAGGTTGTTTCAGGCTGTTAGAGCAAATTTACTCCGTGATTTATAGGAAGGGAAAATCCATTCGGAATTTAAAGCTGCTATTAGTGCCTTTCAGTGTGCATGTGTCTGCATGTGTATAAAATATATATATAATATAAACCCTTATAAAAAATAAAACATAATAACAAGGGGGAGGTGGAGGGGTGTTTGCAAGCCTTGCAGGCACAAAGCAGTGGAAATGTGCAGCAAGCTTTATAATTACCATGGCATTTCCAGGCGTTTGGCCACAAAAGCTCGGAATTGAATCGCTTAGCATCCCTGTCTGCCTCCCCATGACTCTTCCTTGCATCACAAAGCTCAGAAGCACCATTTGAAGTTTCAAAAAAGGAACATTTTTTTGTGAATGAGATAATCAGCACTGACTAATCGTCCCCTCCGTGTAATCCGTGGACCTTCAGGGAACAAAGCCACATCCAGCTAATCCCCACGGGTCATGNCGACTAATCGTCCCCTTGTCCCCTCCGTGTAATCTGTGGACCTTCAGCAGAGGGAACAAAGCCACGTCCAGCTAATCCCCACGGGTCATGCCTTGAAGCGTGTGCAGGGACCCTACGGCAGGGGAGGAGGGGGGAAGGATTACGCTGTCAAGAGCAGACGTACATCTCTGCTCTCACACCAGTGAGGACCTCGTTCTGCATAATTCCAGGCAATGAACTCCAGGAGTGAGGCCATGCGGCAGCGAGCCGTTTCGTACACTTGTGCCCTTATACTGATGGTACAGGGGTGACTCTTTGGACCAGCAATGCAGAAATGTGGGAAAACACCCTCTGTGCACCAGAGCCCTGTGCCCTGCAGGTGGGAAAACACTGAGTCACAGAATGGTTTGGATTGGAAGGGACCTCAAAGGTCACCAAATTCCAACCCCCTGCCATGGGCAGGGACACCTCCCACTAGCCCAGGTTGCCCAAAGCCTCATCCAGCCTGGCCTTGAACCCCTCCAGGGATGGGGCATCCACAGCTTCTCTGGGCACCCTGGGCCACTGCTTCACCACCCTCAGAGGAAAGAATTTCTTCCTAATATCTAGTCTATATCTGCTCTCTTCCAGTTTAAATCCATTACCCCTCGTCCTGTTGCTAAAACACGGGAGGCACATCTCGCCCACAAGATTGCCATCTTCTCCATCACTTGGGAAAACATCTTAACCACCACTTTACACTTTGCCTAGGAGATGAAATAACTTTCCAGCTAATAAATGGTGCCAGGCTGCTACACTGAGAGTTGCAGGACCAGGGGAAAAGGAAAGACGGGGCGGCTGAGGCTGTAGCCCTGTGCTCAAAGTATCTGAAAGGAGGGGAGAGGAGCTGTACGGGTTCTGGGCTGCTCATGCACTTCACATACAGAGTCACTGGATCAAACAAACAGCAAAACCTGGGAGCAATCTCAGAACTTCTCAAATCCCCGACTTCCTCATTGCTATGGAAGAAGCATACACCGTGAGGGGAAAGGTGAGCAGGAGGACGTGTGTGTGTGCACACATGCACACCTGTGGTTGGCAAAGAGCACGTTTCTGACCCAATGGCTCCCCCCGCATCATCTACAGGAGTAATTTTTCTGATAAAAACAGACTCAGAGCTGAAGCAAACACTCAGGAGCGGTGAGCATCCATCCTTGGGATCTAAACTTGCTTTGCTGTTAACAGATTGCACCTCAATTAAAAAGGCAAAAAACCTTGTTCTCCTTTCCCCTTGAAAAAAAAAGAGAAGGTGTTCCTGTTACCCTGCAGTAAAAACAACCCAACTGAGCATCTTTAGACAGCCCTGCTCCTTCCAGACGTCGGAATCTTTCTCGCTGACATGCTCGCATCCATACAGGCTTATTCCTGCGCCGTGGCTCTCCAAAGGGAGCCATCACTCTCTTCAAAATGCTCTCCTGTAGTCAGCGGTGATAGGCAATGTAATAATACCTTTTATTGGGTCAATACATCAGCTGGAAAACAGAAGCTATTCCTTTCTTCAGGTGATGGCCAAAGAGTGACCTATGTGAGCGCGCACGCCGGTATATTATAGCTGTTAGGCTGGCCCGGTAGGCAGGATGGTATATTTACCTCTCTTCGTTTGTCTCTGGGTGCTTTATTGCATTTCCTGTTTTTGTGAGCAGCCTTAATAAAACATCTTTCTGAAGGGCTCTCCGCCGTGTAGTAAATATCCTCCCTCATCCGCCAACTTAGATAGGGATCAATCAAGCAGAGGAGGCCCCTTGGGATGCCAGGGTGCATCAGTCAAGGTTAGGGACCGGACAGGCAGGTGACAGCAGAAGGATTGCAGTGTTTCTGCTAGGAATTAACCCCTCCGTTGCTTGACAAAGAAATAATAATAAAAAAAAAAATTACGGGAGAGTCCTCCAAAGATGGGAAAGGTTTAATCTCTCATCCTCAGCAGGGTTTCTTTAAATAGCTTGGAGGAAAACAGGCATCCCTGAAATCAGCCGTCTGGGTGGGTTGGTGTAAAGAGCTGTAACACAGCAGAACGTCATGGGCTCTCCCGCCAGTAGACATCAAGATCTAAGCATGGACTGAGGGGTGCCATATATTCAAGGACTTGGGAACCCTCCTGTTGGGAGATGGGTCACATCCAGGGTGTAATAACCACCATGGGTAGGGCTTGCTGGTGGCTTGTTTGCTCTGTGCTGCTCAGGAACCACGTGAAATGTCTTTTCTAGCTGGCAAGCCCAAAGGTGGCATGAGCTTGGTGGGTGCAGGAGTTGCCTGATGTGAATCAGACCAGTTGACAAGGAATCCCCCCCCATGGAGAGATTTGACAACAAGGTTTTATTGCTGCTTGTGCTTCCTGGGTTTGCAAGCATCTCTTGTATTAACTCTTTGGTGTCTTCCAGAAAGCAAAGAATCCAAAAGATGAATTTATTGCTGCATTATTAACACATTAAAATGTCAATATTTGCCTTCGGTGGCCTGCAGTGCCAGATGGGAGCATGGAAGCTCTCATGTAAGGAAGCTGCAACCATAAGTAACGATGACCCTTTAATTGGTCCATTATAAGGTCAGAGCTTGGCCACTACATTGAGAGAGTTCACTAAGCAGTTAATCCATTTAGCCGAGTCCGGATCTTTGGAAGAGGATGTAAGTGATGTGGTTGTTGTAGAAGTTGCATTTGAGAGTCATTAAAGGGTTGCTTTTTTGCAGGAAGAGTCATATTTTAATAGCATTATTTCCCGGCTCCACCAGGCAAGCCACTGTGAATTATCCTTCACTGAAGACGCAGCTATAGATTTCATCTTATAGCTTCCTATGTATAATAAACGACAGCTCTCAGGCATCCTAGAAGAGGGCTTCTAATGGCAACCGGCATGCAGGAGCAGCCGATACATCCAGACCTGGGACTGAATTAAACCCAAGCGCTCTGTAGACAGCTCCTCTCCAGCTGGACGGAGGACAAGAGGCTGCGTGATGGGTAGCGTGTTCACAGGCTTCATTTCGTAATTTGGCTCCTTGCACGCTGACCGACAACAGGCACAGTGTGCAAGTAAACCCCTGACCAGACAGTACCTTCCACATTTTGCCCTTTTGTGTGGAGTTCACAGTCTGTGCAGAGTGGGATAACGGCAGATTCAGAAGGATGTGGGATTAGGTTGGGGAAGGAGATGAGGTGGCAGGAAGGAAAGGAAGAAAGGGTCCCTCTTCTCCTGACCTGCATGATGGGAATGCTTATCAAGGGAGGATTAAGAAGAGTCATTCATTAATACAGATATGTTTTAAGGCCCTTCAGTGGTTAAAAACTAGCTAAGACCATGCAGGCAACAAATGCTAAAGTCTGAGGGCATGACTTGGAGCTCCAGGTCGTTCTCTGTATGGTAAGTAAAGGGCTTTGAATGATGCAGAAGGGCTCAAAAAGCCCCACTGCCTCCAAGAACGCCCACAAAGCCCTTTACAGAGGTAAAAACACAGCGTGAAAGCCAGCAAGCAGTGCTGCACCAGTGCATGGGCTAACTAAAGAGATGCTGCAGAGAGAGAACCTGAGTTAAACCTCAAAGCCAATGAAGTTGATTCTGCTTCCTTCCCTTGTCTGCCCTTCCTACCCTTACCTCCAGTGGATCTAAACCAGGCCAGTGTCCCCTTCATCTTCCAAAAATGATTATAGTAACTACAGGGGACCCTCTAAAACCGTTCCTGGTCAGGAGGACAATTCTATGCATCTCCTCAAAGACAAAGCCCTCCAGTCACCAAGGAAGGGTGAGGGGAGGTGGTAGTGTTGGAGTTCGTGGAAGCAAAGACAATTAGACCATAGGATTCCTCCACGTGGTTGCAACCTAGCAAAGCCCTGCAGGCCCTCTCCAGAAAATAACGGGAGCCACGATGTAGAGATCTACAGGGATGAAAGCTCAGTTTGGGGAGGTGCCCACATTGCTCAGGCAGTGCAAGGTTACACCAAGAGACGGGGTTGGAAGGGAGACTTGAGTCACTCGTCACTTCTCCTGGTGAGCGTGACAGTGGGATTCACTGCCCTGTTGGTAGAATTCTACGATTCTATGATTCTAGTGCTGTAACTCGCCCGATCTCCATCCATTCATCCATGCACACTCCTACCCCTCTAACTTTCTTTTCCCCAAAGCAGCTAATCATGCTGCTGCCACGACCTCCCGCCCCAGACCTCATCTGTATGGCGAAACCAACTTTTATGCTCAGCGGCAGCCCAGATTAGTGCCTTGTAAATAAAAGTAGCTTTGTGCCCAAGCACTGACCTTTGACTCAGCTCCTGATCTCAGCGGATTTGATGTGTCCGGCTATTTGTCTTGCCGTTCGCCGGGAGGAAGAATAGGAGAGGCGAGGCGGCACGCGACCGGGAGCTGAGTGGAGTGGAGCTCTATTCTTGGCTCCATCACAGACTTCCTCCTCGACCCTGGGCAAAATGACTTACTCTGTCTATTCCCCGATTGCACGGGGTCATACCCTGCTATGGTGGATATCTGTTGGAAGTGCTCGTAGCATTAGGAGGATCAAAGGGTGGAGGATGCAATTTGTGGAGGATGCAATTTGTGCTTGAGCCTAAAATCCAACTCTGGACTTCCTAGCATCTCAGATGGCCAGGGACTGGAAAGGAGAAGAACTGTGCAGTGTTACTGCCATACCTTCTTCATTGTCACAACACAGCTCTCTGCAGCACAGCCTCCTCCTCCTTGCAGGTTGAATCCAGACCCCACATCTGCACCTTCCTTCTCATCTCTGGGGGCATCGGTCTTGCTGATGTCCCTCCATCTATCGCTCCTGCACACCTCAGGTCTGACACCATCTCTACCCATCTCCTGTCCACCTCCCATCTTCCAGCTAGTCCTCCTCCTTCCTTTCCCCCTTTTGTTCCTTCTCATCTGGGCTTAGGAAGCAAATTTAGTCCATTTCTAAAGAGATATCAAGTCCCACAACCTCTCCAGCTCCTGGCCTCTCCAGGTCTCAGCTGTCCCAGAGACCCGGATTGTCCCTTTGTCCCAGGCTGTGCAGGAGCCCTCTCTTGCAGAAAGTCAAGATTTTGTTCTGCTATTGCGGTCAATGTTTCCAGTACTATTAATTGTGTCTTCTGGAACAGGTCCATAGACCACCTCCTCTAATATTTTGGGTGTTACACTTAAAATCTTGTTGTGGGCAAAAATGGATCACACCAAATTCAACAGCAACAATAATGTGTTATTAGTGCATATGGGATGCTCACCATGCTGGTGTTCTTCTGGGTCCTAAGGTCAACGGCACCGGTCACCTCCAGCAGGAAGGTAAGGTTGTCACTGTGAGTCGTCACCATCCTAAAGAGGTCCTGCAGGGATGGGAGGGATCCAAATCCTAACGTAGAAGACTGGAAAAAGGCATTAACTTGCGTTATGCATGAAAAGAAGGTCACATTTCCTACATCCAGGCTTCAGTCAGACAACTACAAGGAATCTATGGATCCTGTCAGTCTGTCCTAGCACTAGAAGGACCCTCTTGGACATTGCCATTAGGGCAGGAAGACCCTACGGTGCAGCTTACATCAATTATTGCTTTCCTGCCTTCAGGAGACCAGGGCTTGCCAGTTGCTTCATCCTCAGCTCCATATCTACCTTTCCACTGAGATGATCACCCACAACCATGTTTCAGACCATTCATTGGCAGAAAAAAACAAGGGGGGGACAAAGCTGAGCATAGTCCCAGCTGGGATGGTCGCGCTGTCCCCAAGGCTGGATGTAGGCAATGGCCTGACTCCGCTCCCAAGCCCACAAAGGTCAATGCCCAAATTATTAGAACTCATTTAAAGGTCCAGATACAAGATTAATTTGACCGACAAAGGACTAATTGGTTTCAGGACTAATTAAGTACATATACTGGGCTTTGCTTAATCAGTGAAATTTCCAATGGCATTAAAATGTCTAAGAATACAAATCCCCAGAGATTTCAAGCAAATAGCTAAAATCAACTTAGATCCAATTATCATATAAATCACTAATGACCTGGATAAATTGGAAGCTCTTTGGCTCAGCCTCTAGGGGAGAATAAACCTGATAAAAATGAACATGCTACCTGGATTAATACACAGGCCCAGGGGACTTCATTACAAATATTCCAATAGGGCTTTTCGAGTGACATTGTTACTCATTGCAAAACGTCGGTATTTCAAAACAAACAGCTTTCACAGGAAGGTTTTGATGAAACTTTCAGCAGGAACTTTCGTATCTTTGTGCTCAGAATCCAAAGCTATATTCACTCAAGAATAGCCAATTATCCATTGCTGGGCACATTCCTGCTGAATATTTCAACTGGAGGGCAATTACTTCTTTCCGGTCCCATCTTCCTCCTCTCTGCCTTTAATCTTGCTCGTGATCTAATGAAAAAGAACCTACAAACGCTTGCTACATGCTTCAAGATACTCAGATCAAGTTTTCTAAATTAATTAATTAAATGACAATGGTGATGGACAAAGAACATCAGGTATCTTCATCGAGCAACTTCAGTTGTCAACTGAACTCCTGGAGTTTAGATTTCCAAATCCAAGGAAAGAGCACAAAAGCATTATGGTGCTGAATATTCCGGATGGATATAAGACATCAGATAGTAAACACAGAGGAAACACCTGTAACAGTAATATACTTTCGGCCACACTCATCTTTAGGTGCAGGCTACAGGTGGTTCCCAGAAGACCTAGTCTCCATTAACCACCTAGGCTGTCTCATCTTGACGTATTTATTTTGCCAGCTCAAACTCCAACCTTCTACTCCATTCATGGGAATCACAAGCTTGGAAAAAGTGGTGCATGAAGAAAAAAAAGAAAAAAAAAGAAATATTGCATAGATTTTGGTATCCAGTGATCACAAATAGTAACATTTACATCTGCCAAACTGTACACATTAGGAAATGCTGCCAATAAATGGGCACTCAAAGCCTTTGTCCCCTGACTCCAGAGTTCAGCCAGGAAATGCTCATAGTCAGAATCCCTCCCATTGCAGATCGCTTGCTTTGCTGTGTCATTTCCTAATGACCCACCAAAGAGGCATGAACGGGATAAAGAATTAACAGCAAAACCTCACCCACAGTGGAATAAAGCAATTAAAGAAATGTCCTTGGACCTTTGGCTGTGTCTTACCAAACAACAGCAAGAACAACACTAAGGTACAGCAACCACCCCAAAAACATACACGAAATTAAAGCTGTGATCCCCCCACCTCAAGTGATGGTTACAAAAGCAGCCTCTTGAGAGCTGTGTCTGTACATATGCTTTGGCCGTGCCCTTTTATTCCAGGCTCCTGCTCTGCTGTCAAAGAAGGTCTCCTGGAGGTCAGCAGTGGGCCGGATTTTGTTGCGTCCATCAAACAGTGGCGAGAGGCACGTTAAGGAGGATGGTCAAATGGAGTGCTGTGGGTCGCAAGAGGGGTCTGCTGTGTCAGAACCACCCCCCCTCCCCAAAAAGACACTCCACCTTGACTAGGAGACATTTTTTAAAGGAAGGTGCATGTTCAAGCCACCCAGGATGATTTCTGGTTGACTAAAGAACCCTTGTGAGACCCAGACGAAAGGCATGAAAGAAATCCATACCCTCCTCTCTGCCTCCCCTCTTTGTCTTTGTCCTTCCCACTACTCCTTTGTGTTATTTGGCTTTGTTATGTGCTCAGGAAATCTCTGTGCACTTAAAAAACTTGGGTACCCAGGCAAGTAATAAATATCCTTGTCGTTTCCTTGCACTCCAGTTCTTGACATGCATGCTGGTACCTCTTGTCTGTTTGTTTGCCTTTAAAGAAAAAAAGGCTTAATAAGTAGACACAGTAGAAAACAAGGGAAATATACATTCTTCACATTCCCCTTTCCTGAGCTCTTACTCCTCAGTAATCCCCAAAAAACTCTAAAATATGGACAGCTTCAGCAGCTCATCATCCTTCCTTTTCTCCCCTATCATTAGGAGGATCATCAGAGGTCAGAGTAAAGTCCTTGTGAGGATAATACAGCTCACAGAAATTTAAGCCTGTGGCTAAATAAAACTCTGATTGAGCCACTGGCTCAAACCGTGGTTGTTGAAAATGCCCAGGAGCATGGAAGTATTGTAGATGTAGGGGTGCTGGTAGATGGGAAGCTGAACATGAGCTGGCAGTGTGCGCTGGCAGAACCAGAAACCCCCCATGTCCTGGGGGCATCCCCAGCAGCGTGAGCAGCAGGGCGAGGGAGGGGATTGTCCCCCTCTGCTCTGCTCTGCTGAGACCCCCCCTGGGGTGCTGCCCCCAGCTCTGGGGTCCTCAGCACAGGACAGACACAGAGCTGCTGGAGCGGGGCCAGAGGAGCCCCGGAGATGGTCCGAGGCTGGAGCAGCTCCCGTGCGAGGACAGGCTGAGAGA
>VZTO01009926.1:48774-61009 GCA_013400615.1 Syrrhaptes paradoxus
GTTTTAAGCTGAAAGAGGGGAGATGGAGATGAGATCTTAGGAAGAAATGTTTTCCTGTGCGGGGGGTGAGGCAGTGGCCCAGGGTGCCCAGAGAAGCTGTGGATGCCCCATCCCTGGAGGGGTTCAAGGCCAGGCTGGATGAGGCTTTGGGCAACCTGGGCTAGTGGGAGGTGTCCCTGCCCATGGCAGGGGGGTTGGGACTTTAAGGTCCCTTCCAACACAAACCATTCTGTGATTCTCTGATTCTAAAACACCACCATCAAACCAGCAAGGCAGCCCACGGGGTGAAGGGATGTGGAGGATCTAACACAAGGAGCAGTGGAACAACCCCCATCTCCCAAGAGCAGCAATGTCACAAGGACACTTCAAAACGGTAACCCAAAAGGTGCCCCCAGCTGTCTTACCGGAACATAAAATCATTGTGATAACCCCACATCACCGCTGGGCTATGCGCTGCCTTAGGTCCTCTCCTGACTGGCACAAGAACTTTTGGATGTCATTGGAAGGTGGCTCAAAAGTTTTTGGGCACAAGACCTCTGACGAGCAGACCTTTTCGTGTGATTTTTCTCCAAATCACCCCATTCTCAGCAACGCCAGATGATGGAGAAGGGTTAACCCGGCGGTGGGGTGCTGCAATTCAAGGTGGTCCTTCCAGCACAAAAGCTGAGTGTTCTCTTCCCAGCAGTTACTGACTTGAGAGAGAATCAAACTAATTACTTTAGTAATTACCAATCTAATTACCTCTCTAATTACCAAGCATCTTTGTTCACGTGGAGCTGACATTCTTGCAGAGGAGCCCTGGCTCAGCGCCCCATCCTCGCTGGGAACCTGCCTGGCTCTTTTGCAATGACTTGAAGGTCCAGGTCCTCTTCAGACCACGGTCTTCCTCACACCACACTCAGGATATCTCCCTCCTTCTCAAGGAGGGGAAGATGCGGATCAAACTCCTTGGCTGGTGCAGGCAAGTTTTGCTGCCAGGCAGACTATGGAAGGGGACAGTTTTGCTGCAAATTGTTTTCTCTGGTGTAAATAACCTCAGCACCTCACATTCTATATGATCACCACCACTCTGATGACCAAACTAGAAACACACTTGCCTGCAGGCGCTATTTGATACTGCTCCCTCTGATAAGAACGGCAGCTGAGAGTAAACGGGAAGGTGACTTGAGATGACAGATGTTCCTCTCCAACAGAGTTGACCCCAGCAGGGTGTTCACCCAGCAAAACCCAACGTGAACAAGCCTGTCAACTTACCTCACCTCCCCAAGCTTAGTCCCCCATTGTTTTCCAGACCTCTGCTTGAATCTTGCCTTGGGCTCTGTGATGGTTTTACCCATGGTTGGGAGCTAACTCCACACAGCTGCTCGCTCACCCTCCCCCTCCCAGGGATGGGGGAGAGAACTAAAGGGGTGAAGGGAAAAGAGACTCGTGGGTTGAGATAAGAACAATTTAATAAATAAACTATGCACAGTGACACTGCTCACCACTCAATGACCAAGGCTCAGCCCGTTCCTGGCTAATGATCCCAGAGCAGGGAGAGTCCCGGAAATGCAATCCTGGAACGGAAATAAGAGCCTGAGCATCCAAGAAAAAGACAACCCTGAGAGAGGGGCAACCCAGACGGAGACAACCTGGAGCAAGAGAGAGCACTTCCAAATAAAGCCTCATCTCTATCCTGGCCATGACATGCATGGGATGGAAGAGACCATTGGCCAATTTGGGTTTCATTCCTAAAACCAAGGTCAGATCCTGGGCTGGTCACCAGCTGCTGGGAAGAAAGTTCACTCTGTTCCAGCTGAACCCAGGACAGGTAGCAAACTGAAGCTCACTCCAGAAACATTCAGAACTACTTTAACGACACAAGTGGTCCACAACACGGACACAGTCTGCACCTTGTTTGCCACAATCAGCGTCCTGCCCAGGCTCAAGCAACACATGCTAGAGATGCTGCTGCTGATGATACAGAAGATGTTTAGAGAACACAGCATCTCAAATGAAGCCCGGAACACAGTTGGAACAAAGCAAGCAAGATTGACTCTCATTGCTCAAGGCTGTCAGGATTGGAAACCAACAAAGATTTGGCAATAACAGAGACCTTCCTTCCCGACATAGCTCTTCTCCTGATTTTACAGAATCATCTGGCCTTAAAACCGTCTGCTTTTCCTCTGCGCTGAATTTTGCTGCCAATTCTAAGTCTGGCAAGGATGGATCTGCCAACTTCTTGGCTCTCTGTTACAAAAGAGAACATTACAAAGGAGAATTTGTGAGTTAGCTGATTTGTAAACACTACAGCAAGTCACCATGTAAACATGTCGCTTCTGTCCCTATCATTTCTCTCAAGCAGTTTACCTGGCACCTGGCGTTGAACTCCACGATCTTCCTCTCCTACGGAATTACAGTTGCTTCACGTATAGAAAAGCCCAGCTCCTTTTTGTAGCATGAAAAAAAACCCTCCTTAATTAAATAGTACTCACAACACATCTTGATAATTAGAATAGGAGAGTCACGGGCAATATTTTGAAGATAAACGAGATCCGCGGGTGCACTCGCAGTTGTACAGTTCAAAGGCAGCCAATTAGAGAAACAGAACAGGGAAATAAACAGCAGAAGGCTCTAGACACACTGCTCACTTGACACCGTAACCATTACTGTTGTGTAAAGACCTTTTCTAAGATTGTTTGATAAGACGCGACAGTTGTTATCTGAACAAAAGCAATGAAATGAAATGGAGTCCTTGCATGAAGATGGTTTGCAGTTTTGGGCGTCGCCTGCCCTTTCATTCACAAGCACTTTCCAAGAAAGGAAGCTCTCGTGGTGCATGAATCACAGCACGCTGTCCCGTGGGATCCTTTTAGGTTGCTGTCACGGAAAACAGTTCAATGTGAGTACTGTTTCTGAAATCAAGGTTGGCTATGCAGAGAAGTCGATGCGTTAAAGCTTCAGCAATAACATCTGCTGGAAAAATGTGATTGATACAGCAGAGGGAACACCACCCGCCTCCGAGAAGTGGAAAGAGAGACAGACCGAAACGTCAATCTTGTGCATAAAATATATTTATTGTTGGTACAGAGCAAGGCATATTCGTCAGTACTTGATAGGAGTGAGGAGCACAACCGAGTAATTTCACGTAAATAAAGGCCGTGTTACATCTCAACATGTTGGATCGTTAACATCATTCCAGCAGAAGGCTTGGAGAGAGGCTTCATTACGTTACATAATTCGTGAAATACGTTAAAGCACAATTAACGTCATTATACATTGTAAGGAAAACTTTACTACGAGCAACAAATACAGGCTGTGCAGTGAGAAGCAGCGGCTGACTTGCTCATAAGTACCGCCGCGTCCCAGCACACCAAGTGTTACATACCCGTGCCTTTGACAGGGAGAAGTTTTTCAGGAGATTCTACAAGGAAATAGCAGCATTTGAAGGATATTTCCCCTTTCTAAGGTCAGTGAAAGGTTCTTTTCTTTTCCTTCCTTCAATCACCAATAAGTGGATTTTACTACGACTTGAACAGTATCTTCGGATGTATGATTTCTGATATAATAAGATACAGGTCTTGGCTTTTCAAATGGTCACACTGATTGAGCCGTGATGGCTGCTGCTCTTGAAATGGCTCTTCCAGTTCTTCTCTTTATTGGTCTGCCCTGTAAATGGGCTGTCGTGTCATTCTTGGGGTAAAAAAATGCTCTTCTGCTGAAATTACCAGTTGATGGTCTTGTGCTTGATTTGGACAATGCCTTTATCCTCCTCTCCCAAGCATGCTCTGCTAAGAAAGCGGTCAGAGGGGAGGGGAGGGGAAGGGAGAAACACATATGTCAATAACTCAGAGTTATTCCAGAGATGTTTGGCTACAATTCCTCCCTTGGAATTGCAATTTTTTAAAATTAAAATATAGAAAAAGAAAACACTGTCAATATACACATCATCACAGAGGCAGAATGAAGCTATTTGAGGATTCAACAAGCCAGCCATCTGGAGGCCTGAAGAGTCGCAGTAACGATTCCTTTTCATCCACCCTAATGACACCATGGCTCTAGTCGTGCTAAGGCTATTAAGGAAATTAAAACATCTGACTTTACAATAAGATAAATCCCATTCCCAGCAATTACACACTCGAGGAAATATATCCTGAAGTCATACAACACTAAGTATCTCCCCCACCTGCCTCTTTCCTGTGTTCTGAGTCAGAATCAAAATCTCAATAGTCTGAACGTGTTGCACTGACCTTCCGCTTCATTAATCACCCTCCACGCACCGTAAGGCCACCAAGAGCTAAAAGTATAGATCTGTCAAGTTTTCCAAGAGTTATTCCTCTTGCCACACCAGAGAGCTCTGCCATTGTGGTCTTGACTCTACAGAGAGGTCCTGGCCTCTCCCATGAAAGCGCAGACTTGGAAGGACAGTATGTAGGGCTCTACTAAGAACTTCCTACTGCCATGACCTAGAAATAAAGGCTCTGCAGAAATGGGCACATGTATGGGTACTACTTGCCTACATCAGTAAGGAGAACAGAAAAGAGGGATCTAATAGGACAGTGGCAGGGTAGGCAGTAGGAGCATGCTGGAGGCCATCTGTGTCTACCGGAAGTCTACAATGTTGACCAAGTTCTTGCCTTCAGAAGTCAGAAAACAGGGCAGACAGTAATTACGAGTCTCCTTGTAAGAAAAGGTAGGAAGGGATTTGATAATTTTTAGGGTTTATGCCAGGAGCAAGCCCAAATGTAAACCTTGAAATTTTACAGGAACCTACAAATAGTCGATTAAAGNATATTCTGCAGAATTAATGGTAGAGAAGTGCACGCTGACAAAATAAAAGGAGTTGGTTTTATGCTCCCTAGGTGCTATTATAAACAAAAATAAGGGAAACTCTCATTAGTCAAAATCTCCAGTTTCAGTTTGACAGCATCCCCACGGAGATTTCTGTAAAACTGATGAAGGCTACTCGAACTGGGAGACTCTTTTTGCCGTGGTATTACAGAAACTTGCTTGAAGCCATCGCCGGGCTGAATATTAACTTTACGTAAATTTGACAGTGTATAAGTCAAAGCAGGAAATTCCCAAAAGATCTGAGAAAAATGGTGTTACTTTTATTCAGTGTCCTAAGGAAAGAAATTGCAGGTATTTGCTCACCACACACATATTTCTGCCCCCAAAATGTCATCTTCAAACAAACGGGAGTGTCCCAGAGGTTGCTTTGGTTTTGTCTCAATTTTCTGGGTTTTTTTTAGTGTTCTTTACTGAATCTTGCCATTTAACATCACCTAAGAAATTATTGTATTTAAAATATTTTCCTTGTATTTTTTTCATGACACCAATGTAGGTGTAAAGGGAACCTGGGTCTGACTCTTCCACAATAAATTTCCTTCGGTCAAGGTGGTGTTAAATGGTGGCCATAAAGACAATGATTTTTTATTGCATTTCAATTCAGTGTTTCCAGCTACACTAATTTTACATATTTTTCTGTTCGATTGGAAAATGGTATCTAATAGAAATACCGGAGGATGAGGCTAAAATAATGGTTTCATTCTGAGCAGGATGCATGATTAAGGACCACTCCATCCTACAAATTAAAAGAATGGTTACAACAAGGCTGAAGAGGCTGAACATTTTGTAGCCAGGCTGTCAGACACCAGCAGCTGTTGGTATTATTCTTTGAAGTCCTTTCAAATCTCACCTGCCTGCAGAGACTTGCATCCCTCTGAAATTCAATGGTTGAATAAAAACTATTGCACAGACTTCGTTAAGCTATAGACTACTTGTGTTTCCATATAAGAATTAGAACTCCCTGTAGCCCAGGGGAAGGAAAAATTTTTAAATAAATAAGAAAAATGGGGAAAAAAGGGTATTTTAACAGCCACCTTGTCCATATCGGTGGACGGCACACTAGGATAAGTGATAAAAATGCCACTGGATGGTTGGTATTAATGCATCGACTGGTCTGGCTGGAGTTACTCCATCACTGGGAGCACAAATACATGCCCCAGACGATCCTAATATCTTCCCCTTAATGGCTCCATTAAGTAGGTTTTTCTCCCCGTTACTATTATAATAAAATACAAACATTCATAAAAGAGTTTAATTTATCTCACTAGCCACTCATGACTTTGGGGAAAGATGGAAAGTGAAGATACACAATGTGTCAAACTCCTCTGAATTAACAGCTCTCTGAGCTTTTTCTAACAAGGGGAGAAAAGGACAGATAGAGACATGAGATTACAGACAGGATGAGAAATAAGGAGCATACAGAAGAGAGGGTGAGATAATTATAAGCAAGATAGGAAAGAAAGAGGAGTCAATAAATTCAATTTATGAAAAGCACAGAGTGTGCTCAGCCTGAGCACAAGTGCCCAGACTCACCGCCAGGAAATCGGATTAGTTAACTTATTTGGTTTTCAATATCTTGGTCTATTCCCTCTAGCAAATTTTCTTCTTTCTTTGTTTTCTTGTAGCCAGAGTCAGTTAACTTTTTCATTTCCGAATCTCCTATTTATCCCATGCCCTTGTCTTCCAAGCAAGCACACTTAGTAGGTAATTTGCTGTTCTTTTATAACAGCGTTTAGCAATTATTTCAAAGAAACTGTTTCTCTGGACTTGTGGGCAATCAGCGAGTCAAAAATAATCACAATTAACAGCTGCAACACATGGAGGGTGAGCTACAGAGGACTGATGTTCATTATGAAAAACAATTGTTCCTGCCTGCAAATATTTCCATCATGAAAGGCTTCTCCTTCTCTGTTATCTGAAGAGAAAAACCTCTCTGAATTCCCATCTTGAAGCATGTGTGAAAGAGAATAAGAAGAATTTAGGAAACACTTTTAACTCCTTGACAGGCTTGGCTGAATATCTTCAACAAAAAAAAGGTGTTAAAAAGGGTTCAAAAACCTTATGCTCATATTTATGCAATTTCCTTTTCCTGCACCTTCTGAACATGAATTAATTCATCCTCATCACAGTCTTCTGAAGAAATTCCTATCAGAGACAAACTTTGGTTGTAGCTTAAACACGTGTAAGAAATTAATCTCAAATTTTTAGTTAATTTAAAAATAATATTAAATTATAAATACAGTAAATTAGTGTTCCAGATGGTGCAAGCCACAGTGAAAATCTAGTTCACTACATAACAACCTAATATTATCCACTGGCCTTTGTTCTATAATGTCTCAGGCAGGGACCCCTCCCACTAGCCCAGGTTGCTCAACGATCTTTAAGGTCCCTTCCAACCCAACCCATTCAGTGATTCTACGACCAGGCAAACGATAGTATTAGATACAACACAAAAGAAACCAAGAGTTTCAACTGATGAGCAATCTAGTTTAAGACATCCATTCATTTCTTACAGAAATTTATTATTATTTTTATATTATATTATTATTTATTATGACAAATAGTACCAGGTAGTTTAATCTCCTTATTTTACTACTAAAACTGAAGATACCAGGAGACATCTGCCAACAGCGATAGCTCCTACCCTAAACAAGAGATTCCCAAGGGAAGAAATGGAAACCTCAGCATTTAAATAAATTGAAAGTGGATTCCATAGAACTTGTGAGAACATACATATTGGGAACAGTACTTCCTTTAGCATGTAAGAAGGACTAATTGGATAATCAGATAGTCTTCATTCCACCCTTAATTCAGTGGCAATATTTCCACACTCACCTGTTTGGCGTGATTGACACAACGCAGGTACTGGCTAGCCAGGGCAGAGCAGCTGAGGGTCTCCTGAGCGTGTTGCCGATAACATTGCAAAATTTTATCCTGCAGATCAGCGCAGATCGGATGAGATTCATATCGCCTGGGGAAAGAGAAAAAGAACATTTTGCTTTCCTTCTCAAAAAGACTTCAGGAAAGACGCAACTATTTTTTTAGATTTTTTTTAAAGAAGTAAATTAAATAATAGAAGTGAAAGAAAACACTTTAAAACAAAGGCTGTTTCTAGAGCTATTTGGGCTATAGTAACAGACGCAAACATCAAGGTGAGCTGCAGAAGTTTGGCTATCAGGATCAGAAGTGTCCTCTCCATCTAGTACATGGGTTCCAGCTGGAAGAGAAAATTAACATCCTATATTCACAGGAGTCCACATCTTTAACTGAAGATCCCAGCAATGACGAAGCACATCGGATCTCACCTACATTACAAAACCAGTCACTGTGCCACAGGAAAGCTGTATAGTCCTAGGACCATATAACCTTGCTACTTATTACATATAGTAGAAGTGAAATTGCCCATTGGGTTGACCTCAAAAATATAAAGATCAAATCACCATCAGCAAATTACACAACTTACTCCGTTGATCTGATGATAGCCTCTATTTTTGGCACATCCTCCTTTCCATCACCTCAATTCTAATCCTGACACCAGATGTGTAAGTTATTTAGGAATTTTGTCTGTTTTCTTTCCTGTACGGATTCCTTACTCCTCCCTTCTTTTTAGCTGATGCAATACACTTTTTGCTTTCAAGGCAAAAGGAAGCCAAAGGAATGGAAGCTTCCTTTGTCCATCCTGTAAAATCCAACCTCTTTCGGACAAAAACCTTGTCATTTGCACTAATCTATAAATTGCTAGCCACAGAATTAAAATGGGAATACAATACTTTATTCTTTCAAAAGTAAAAGGGTTGGTGAAGTGTTTCAGAGACGAAATGTCCATTGAAAATTTAAGCTAATTGGATATTTATTTTCTAAATACATGACAAGGTACTCATTTCTAGAAGAAATAATTAAACGCCCCATCCCTGGAGGGGTTCAAGGCCAGGCTGGATGAGGCTTTGGGCAACCTGGGCTAGTGGGAGGTGTCCCTGCCCATGGCAGGGGGTGGCACTGGATGACCTTTAAGGTCCCTTCCAACCCAAACCATTTTATGATTCTGGGATTCTATGAAATCAATGGTAGAAAAAAACACCTGAAAATTTGGAAAATCATTTACAGTTCACATGCCCTGAAAAGATCCACTTGCTTTACACATGTGAACTGTATACTCGATATATGTTCCCATTTACCCTACCAGGAAAGCCTGCCAGTGGCTGCTCTAACACCCATTCCAGCCCACATTATTTTTAGTTCAATAAGGTCATAAAAAAAACCAAAAAACAAAAGACTCATCAGCTACAGTATCCTCAGATAAGGGAACTGTTCCTTCTTATTTTGCTGATTGGCCGGGGTAGATCTCTATTTTACTACTGTAAGAAAGTGAAAGACGAAGCACAATGCTGCTCCTTAGGGGAATTGACTTCTTGGCAATCACTCAAGATGTAGTACCGAAAAAAAAAAAGGAATGTTAAGTGACCTTGATTTTACAGTATATACCTATATAAAACATCCCTCTTTCTCTTTTCATTCATTACCGTACATCCGTGAAATGCCTCAAATGGAATTTAAATGCAGTCCCAGGCGCTTACACACTTTATGATCTGAAAGTTCAAACTTCTGTGGACTCTTATGGATGAGGATTTTTCCCTTAATCCCCCCTCTGCTGATATCAGCAAGCACTTCAAAAGCACGTTAGGCATCAAAATGTACGACCATAAACTGCTGCACAGCGACTGATTACGGCACAGTCCGTATCGGGATGGAGTACGAGAGGAGGCACCACGCACGCTCTTTGTAGACGTTAAGAGTCACAAGCGGTGATGATTTAGGTCCAACTAAACCAGAGCTCGTTTTAACTGCTTGAACCCCTGGTCTGGATTGATAAACCAATACAACAGCCCGTGAGTCAACAAAAAATACACACAGCAAGTCTAGCTGTGCCTTTATTCATGAGTGATTTCAAAGTGACTTCTTACATAAAGGTGGAGAGCAAAGGAAATGGGCAGCTGTACACTTGCTACATAAATTCTGTGAATGTATTTAAAGGAATTTCAACAGAGGTTCTCTAACCCACACTGAGGAGCTTTTTGGATTGCTTTTTTCCCCTGAAGTGACCATTTGAAATCCACATATTATCCTTTATCTGAATGCTTCAATGGACTCTTTATGTTGCCAACCATATCAGAGTCCTCTAAGACACGTCGTCTCCTGCCCTAGAGTTACTTGTGTTCCTACTATGACTTTTCACCGGTGATTTTTCACAACACTGCCTGTCCTTTCAGGCTCTGCAGACTCAATGCAGGTCAACGTGAATAGGACCAATCAACAAAGTCCATTTTCTTGGATTCAAGTCAACAAAGTCCATTTTCTTGGATTAATCTGTTGAAGGAGAGCGCTGTCTCCGTATTGATCTGCTGTGCTTGTTACGCTCCCCTAATGCACTATTTGCACTTTTGGGAAAACACTAAATGAGATTACTGTCTAACATTAGATGGCCAAAACCCACGTGTTGCAGGATCTCCCGTTCAGGAAAGAAGGCTGCAACGTGCATTATGGTAACCCCACCAAAGGGTTTGCGATCGATTTCTGTACGGTGATGGATGACACGACTCGTAGATGGATGGTCAGAAACAGCCAACAGCGAGGAAACTCCTCAAAGGGGAAATGAAATATTTCCTTAAATTACAATTTCTCTAATGTTCCCATGAATAAGGGGAATTTTACAGAAGCATTTAAGGTTTGACCAAATAAAAAGCTTGTAAGAAAAGGTAGATAGTGCAAAATCAGTAATTATGTGGTATCTGCAGTAAAATCGTGGAGGTTTTAAAGACCTGAATGGATAAAGAAACTGGGTTTGGTCCCAGAGCTGACCCTGCTTCAAGAGAGAGGTCCCTTCCCTGAACCACCCCATGTCCTGGGAGAGAAATCTGTATTTTGGGACACGTGGCAGGGAAAATGTCCCACTATTTATTTATCTCATCACTTGGGAATTTCACAACTAAACTGGAAGAAAAAATACACAACGTAGTATTGAAGCAAGACCACCAGGGAACCCTGACATATCTCCATCTCCACTCAGAGCAACTCAATAACTCCTTTACAGAATCAACACACACGAAATCCAAAACGCCTTTCTTAGCAAACGTCAATACGAACAGCGGTCTGATCCACGCCGCGCGCCACACGGCACGCTAGTGACGGCGTGTTTTTATTAAGTTTACAATTACTTGATCTTTCTTTCTCTTTCCCAGCTGCTCCTCGAGCACCTCGTATGCCAACAGAATATTTCTGTATGCTGGAAAAAAATCACCGAGGGAGCCACGCACCCACCTTTTCCATCAAGCTGATGCACCGCAATCTCATAAAGGTAATAAGATGAAGACACAAAAGAAAATGAGGGAGAGTTTTGAAAAGAAATATTCTATGCTAAAGGATGAAGGGAAAATTTAATGAAGGTAACTTTGTACTCATCTAGCCCCTGTCAAAGAGCATAGCTGATTGTACTCCTGGGGGCTCCGAGAAAGGAGCCCCTTCATGGCATTCAAACAAAATGTCTACTAAAGAGGAAATTTGAAATCACCACAGTAAGCTTTACAAGTTTTGTGATAAAACTGACATTCTGTCTGAAGGAATCTGAATCGCTGATGAGTTTCCAGCTGTGCAGGTATCTGGCATAATCCCACCAGATCAGGACTTCAGGCAATTGTCATAAAATACAGGGGAAAAAAATAGCAACAAAAAACCAGCACGCATTACAAAAAATAGTGCCATTAGATAGCCAGAAGGATCCAGGGCTTACTTTTAGTCCTCATTAAAATGCTGACACCTAGCAAAAGCATCTGTTTTTATTTGTGTAACCCTTGGCATCTAATGCTACCTCTGTACTAATAAATAAAACAGACCAGAGATGATCCTCCGGGTCGGATGCCAAGCAGAACAACACAGCTCTACCTGCAGCTCTGAATGTAAAATCCTGCCTTCGTCTCCAGACAGTTCATCCACATCCAAACTGCAAACTGGGGACAGTCCCCAGCATGTGTCACGCCCCTGGCCATGCCTGGTGTTGTCCAGGGAAGTGTCAGCTTCAGAACAAAACCCTGTAAATGAACGTGCTACCAGTTATAGACCCAATGAACCCGCACGGGAGAGCACTGAGACAATCATAGAAACACAGAATGGTTTGGGTTGGAAGGGACCTTTCGAGGTCATCCAGTTCCAACCCCCTGCCATGGGCAGGGACACCTCCCACTAGCCCAGGTTGCCCAAAGCCTCATCCAGCCTGGCCTTGAACCCCTCCAGGGATGGGGCATCCACAGCTTCTCTGGGCACCCTGGGCCACTGCCTCACCCCCCGCACAGGAAAACATTTCTTCCTCACATCTCATCTCCATCTCCCCTCTTCCAGCTTCAAACCGTTCCCCCTC
>VZTO01009926.1:61080-80239 GCA_013400615.1 Syrrhaptes paradoxus
GACCTGTTTTGTTTACTTCTACCAGTGTAGGAGAGGAGCCATGCTGTGACCAGACCCCAACTGTGCTAGGTAGCATGCAAAGGGAAAAGGGAAAAAAAAAGAAGGATGTTGGCCAAGGTGGACAAGGCTTTGGGCAACCTGGGCTAGTGGGAGGTGTCCCTGCCCATGGCAGGGGGTGGAACTGGATGATCCTTAAGATCCCTTCCAACCCAAACCATTCTGTGATTCTATGTTTCTTTTCTCGACGTGCCCAGAATGCACACAAAGATAAACACAAAACTGGTGGTGAAACAAGAGGAAACTGAGGCTATCTGTACTCTCACAATAGTCAGCCCGCAAACTATAGTGACAACCTAATTGTTTTCAAGTGCTTCATAAGCAACCAAGAGGATTTTTAGTAAGATTTTTGGGACGTTAACCAATGAATGTTNCTCAACGTGCCTAGAATGCACACAAGGATAAGAAACACAAAACTGGTGGTGAAACAGAGGAAACTGAGGCAATCTGTACTCTGACGATAAGCAGTCCTCGAACTACAGTGACAGCCTAATTCTTTTCAAGTGCTTCAGAAGCAACCAAGAGGATTTTTAGTAAGATTTTTGGGACGTTAATCAATGAATGTTGCCTACGGTTAGCAGAAATTCCTTCTGAGATCCAGCAAAACACGGTGCTTCTTGGANAAAAGTGGACGAATGAGGGACACAGGGTGGCATCATGAAAGGTTCACAGAGAAAGTAAGAAGGGAATTGGGCACAGGCAGGAAGCAGAAATGGGACATACAGGGTTTCAAAAGAGAAGACGTGACTTGCATGGGATAACATTGATGGGGAAGCCTGTGGCAAGATGAAAGGAGCTGACGTGAACCCGAGGTAGGAAACTCTCTGCTGCACTGCTTTCAACTGGCATCATCAGGGTAAGATTTCACTTCTCATGGCCATGGGGCAAACAATAATAATTTAAAAAAAACCCATTGCAGTAACTGGTAGCCTGAGTTGTGATGGATTTAGCTGAACAGATGGACAAGAAAAGCCACATCTAAGATATTTTGCATAGAGTCAGCAAGAGCGGAACGTAAGCCCAGCTGAGAAGACCTAGAGGGAAGGTCAGCTCAGAGATGGAGTGTAAGCGACGAGTCTGAAACAGCAGCAAGACAGTGGTATTTCCCATCATGACCCAAAAAGGTGATGGTAGTGAGGGGATTATTCTTTTTTTAAGATCACCTCATCCAAAAAGAGCCACTTCCAACAGGCTCTCTGCTGGGTGAATTTGCAGGACTTGTTTACGGTATAGAAAATAGTTTCAAAAAGAGATAACAAGGGAATAAAGACAAAAGGGCATATGGTAATGAAGGTCCTTTCTGCTGCACCATTATTTTTAGCTTTTAAATTAATTTACTCTTTATATTAAATTATTTTTCAAAATTGTCTTCGCACATTAAGTAGGTGATGACTCGAAAGTGCATTATGAAACACAAACCAAATGGTTATGTTCTTCTCTAAATCATTTGGAAGCAATACCCCAGATCTGATTTCTGAATATCTCCAACTGATGGTATGAAACAGTCCAGAATCAAACTGTGCCCACACAGAGCCCTCAAAATTACCGCGTGGGAAGTGCTGCCAGCAAAAGATCAAGTACTGTAGAGTTGATTCTTGCTTTTATTTACACTTCACTACATAGTGTGACTTTTCCAAAAGGTGTAAAAAGAATTTGCCTAACGAATCGACGATGAAATGGTGGAAGAGAACCACAGCCGTTCCTGCTCTACAATTGAGAATACTAAATGTCCGTAGTAATATTAAAGAAATTATTTATGCAGAAGTCAGGATACAACTTACTCCACCTGGTGATCTGTGTGACTTTTGTGCTACCAGCGATCAGCTCCAGCGTTAGTATTACCCGCGTTATTTTTAGATTATTCCTCCTAAAATCCCAGCACTGACAAAAATGTAGGCAAACGTTTGTCACCCTCTCATTTATTTCATCTCTCACCCAGCCTTCTTAAAAGCAAATAAAGAATCTATTTCAAACCTTCTGACCTTTGAAATTTAGGGATGGAGATGAGGAGGAAAGACACACTCCAGCATATTCACACACACCCAGTGCCTGAAGACAGACATTTAATTATGTCGAGACAGTACTAAGTCAAGTGTAATATGTTGACAAAAACCTGGTTTAACAAGGAAGACTGGCAGATAGTACTACTGACCTTTTTAGATGCTTTTTTTTTTTCACCTATTGAACGTTTCCCACCTGGTCAAACACCTGGTATGTTGGCAGGAGACTGATTCAGCTCTTAGCATAAACGAAGGGGAAACCATTCCTTGTATCACAACAACTTATTTATCACATACGGGGAAGAAAGAGCATCTCTAAGATTAACAGAGAGAATTTACGATCTCAAATCTGGCAAAGCACATAAATACGAGCAGAACTTCAAGAAGTGAGTAATTCCACATTTGCATGTGCAAAGTTATGCACATTCTGAAACCCCTTGTTGGGCTGGGACTTACAACAGGAAGAAAATAAGATGAGGATCAGAAAAGATTTCCTAGTTGTGAATCCTAATTAGACCAATGAACAAGTTGCCTTCAGACTCTTAGGACATTACATTAGGAGTAGATCTCTTCAGCCTAGAGACAATTGCAAGTGAACATGAGATGGATCTGTGAAATCATCAATGGCATACAGAAGAGAAGCAGCCAGTGAGGTTTTCTAGTAGGAGATTAAAAAAAAAATTCAAACTTTTTCCAAAACAACACAGAATGAAAAGCTGGTGCTCACTGGTAGAGGATGCTGGAGTTACCGTAAGAACATTTGGGTTCAAAAGCTAATGATAGAGTGATGTAAGGTAAGTCCATCAAGAGATTATAAGCACGAGTTAAGAGTTAAGATCATCCAGTTCCAACCCCCTGTCATGGGCAGGGACACCTTCCACTAGAGCAGGTTGCTCAAAGCCTCATCCAAGCATGGGTCAAGATGGCACAAAGAAGAAAGGTCTCCTTTGGGGGCAGTGCCTACACAAAACCAAATTCAAGCCTCTATAAAACCAAAGATGATCTTTAAGGTCCCTTCCAACCCAATCATTGAATGATTCTATGAAAAATGGAAAGTTTGTCTCAGGAAAGCCCCACTTTTAACACTGGTTTGAAGGTAAAATGGTATCACTGTGTACTTCCCCTGTTTTTACAGTGTTCCTTACATACCCACTCCATTGCCCAACAAGCCAGGGGCACCTCTGATCTGACTTGCTGCGGCTGCTTATACTCCAAATGGCTTGACGAGCAACTCCTCAAATGCATACAAGATGCCCATCAACCCCAACAGACAAAATTAGATTGAATAATTTTATTTAAATTAATACTGACTTCTATTATCCCAAACCACTATTAGTTTATAAAATGTCTGAAAAAAAAAGAACAAAAAACCCCCTTAAAATACAAAGTACACCAACGTATTATTAGACAAATGTACCTTACACACAGCTGGTCCCTGCAGCTGCAAAGGGAACCACATGTTGGAATTACCCAGATTTAGGATGCACATTTTTTTTTAGCTTAAGGAACAGTTTTAATTGAATACCAGGCTACTAAAATAAACAGTCACATGCATGATAATGTTACAAATTTTAGACTTCTAACAGGGGCATGAGTGCTTTTACAGTGTAGAAAAAATAGCGTAGTGACTATAGGAAACTCTGGAAGGAGAGGTTTTATCTACACAGAATATATTATATCCACATAATGTACCTCTATGCTATATGTACTATGAAAAGAATTTCTTGGTCTTGCACTGATCAAAACCAGTTCCTATTTTTGGCAAGTGAAGAGATCAAGAACAATCGTCTTGGACATACATCAGCCTGTCCAACCATCCGGCAGAACAAAACCCAAACTAACCCCAACACCAAAGTCAAACTGAGCAAACCCCTCCACTTCCACGCCTGCGTGATCGGCAGATCAACGCTCCCATTTCAAGCCTCATAATGGAAACTCAGATCACAAATTATTTTTAGAGTTTGCATGTGGTATCACTCGAGCTCTGTGTCATTAATCCAAAAAATTATTTCATGAAGACTGGCAAGATTCCACTGGCTCAGCTGTGTAAGAGCAGACAAGTCAAAGATCACCGCGGAAAACAACACCAACTGGTGCCATTTCCTATTATTGGGATTTTGGGGGGCTTTTTGGCACTATGGAGGTGTATTCTGCAGCAAGCAGCAAGGGAATTACTGCTCTCTTCAGATCTAGATGGAGCTTATGATAAAGTAGATCTAGTCTTTGGGAAATTTAATTGATACATTGGCTGACATTTCTCACAAAGTGGCTGACACCAGCAGTTTGCAACATTGCTGTCCCAGGACAACTTGGGTATATCAACTAGCATCACATACTGTGCAAAAATACAATAGAATATTTACAATATTTAAAGGAAAAAATAATTTCACAACAGTTTTAAAATTGCTTCTCTATGAAGGTGGCAAAAATATATTTAATTTTCTATAATTCAATGGATAATTAATCCATTTAAATTTTATTCCTGCCCCTATGTTAAATTTCCCACAGTAACATCACATCACTGAGTGTGTAAAGCACCCGCATAACGCAAAAAAAGAATACAGACAGACATAAATAAAGATCAAAAAGTCAAATGAGCAGCACAAACCGAATACACACCAGCACACCAGGCTGGAGATTTATTACTGCCACTTATTTCCCACGAGCTACACAACGCACTTCAGGCTTATGTGTAACATGAACATCCCGAAATCGTGGCAATAAAATCTTCACAGCACCTTAACTCTACTACACTAAAAGACCCCAGTTTTCCCTTTATATAGGTGCCATATAATGTGGTGTAATATGGAGACAGATTTCTCAGCTATGGCAAAGGCCAACGACTGCACTCAAGGCGAAGCACCACGAGACGCTAACTCCCGGCACATTATTATCTAAATATTACTCTCTAGAGCAATATATGTTGAACTATTTTTTTTTCAGCCAGAAAAGGCCCAAAACCCCGTTAGTGACCAGAGAAATAAGAGATATCACGTGTAGCAGCAGCGTGCAGAAAAAGCAATCAACAGTTAAACACTTCAAGCATCGCCGCTCCCGTGGGTGATGATTACTTGAGGGAACTGAAGGTTGCAATTTTAAGAGACAGTAGAATAAATGCCAATTTTTTATTTGGGCATGAAGTTATTTAAAAAAAAAAAAGAAAAAAAGCTTGGATTCAGTCTGAGAAGCTACAAAGGCTACGTGCACTTCCCCAGGTCCTTCACCAGGCCACGGCGAGCCACTCTGTTCATAAATATAACCAGCTGGGCTGCAATAACAATAATGTGTTAGCAAACAACGAGGAGCAATAATCACCCTGAGAACATGTGATAATAAGTCGATGCTGGACCTTGCTATAACATATCATAGTTTTAATGCGCTTGTACAACGTGTTATAGAAATATTAAAACATAATAACCTCAAGATCCCTTTTAGCATCCTAGCAGGGAAAATGCCCCTCTCACCGTGAACAAATCATGAACTGAACATAGAGAGAGGAGCTGTAAAGCACAGTATTTTCATTTTTTTTCCAGTATTTTTAACTTCATTATTTTTCACTGCCTACTGGTGGATATTTCCTGAGACTAAGATAAGACACGTCGGTACCAGGAAGGCAGTTACACCAGAAGGTACAAGGTATTGCAGGGAAACATCATTGTCAACTCGCCAAGATCGTACAAAGGTCTCTCCTTACACATCTACTGCATTAATTACACACTGGATTATTTAACGAAACTTCAGTCTGATCCAAGAAATTCTTTATTGTGCAGGGGGTGAGGCAGTGGCCCAGGGTGCCCAGAGAAGCTGTGGATGCCCCATCCCTGGAGGGGTTCAAGGCCAGGCTGGATGAGGCTTTGGGCAACCTGGGCTAGTGGGAGGTGTCCCTGCCCATGGCAGGGGGTGGCACTGGATGATCTTTAAGGTCCTTTCCAACCCAAACCATTCTGTGATTCTATGATTCCAATGCCTTCTGTCTTATATCTTTATCTCGTGTGATTTTTAAGTTGCTATTTTTTTGCCAAGGTCTTCAGATAGTTTGCTAGTGGAATGCTTCTTAAAGTATCTCAAGTTTGACAAACTTTAGATCAACCACTAAAATTTCCCCCAGTTAGGTCATGCCCCTTGATTTCAACTGGTTCTCACTAAAGTTTTACTGCTAATTGCTGCTAACTGAACAACTCAACTTGCTCTTGCTGTGGTACATCTCGTTACAAAGGATGGTACTAAGCTAAGAGAAAGAAAGAAAATAAGTTTTCTTGCCATCTAGAGATGAAAAGTGGTGATCTTTGCCATTATGGTGGGCTTTCTGGTTCAGTTTTTAAGGTGTCTAAATGTAACACAGTCTGAAGTAACCCTGAAGGACAGTAATAATTTAGGACAAAATACCTTAAGTGATGGAACTTGTAACAGACCTTGCCTCCTCCTCCTAGGATCACTTCTGCAAGTAGGTACAACCCAAATGACCTCTTCCATCTCCTGGGTTTAGACGGCACAAAGAAGAAAGGTCTCCTTTGGGGGTAGTGCCTACATAAACCAGCAGGATTTTATCCTGCTCATCCCGTTTCATAGGAAAGGTGAGTCCACTTTAAAGCTAAACGTGGTGGTGAGTGCAAGCACCCTACCAAAGGTACAGAGAGCTTAGAAGAGACCATAATGACCATAATTACAGTTAGTTATTGTTTGGTCTACTTACAGTCCTATTTTATAATGCTACTGCCAGCAGAGCTATTTTATATGATGTCTTTTTCATGCAGCAACCTTTTCATAAATCAAAGCAAAAGCAATACCAGGCAGTTTCTCCTGCAGCCTGTTTGACAATAAAAGTTAACATTGAACCCTGGCTGTTATCAATCTTCATAAATGTGTCCATGATATAGCAAGCCTGTTCCATATTACACCGAGTTTGTTACTAATGCATGCACAGGAGCAACCCAGTGGCTTAATGGATCTCCTAAATGGCTTGAAACTGGGACCCGTGTTAAGTGGCGAGGAAAGTTTTAAAGAAATAAGTGCTCTTCTCATTTCTTGCAAGATACACTAAAATGATTACACCTTACGGTGGGTCTGGCTCGAGAAATGTCCATTGTACTACAAAAGGAGTTTTCATACACAGAGACCTCAAGAAAATGGAGATCACGTTCGAGAGACTATAGTAAAAAGTGGAGAGGACAAAGGGTAATGGTTGTAAACTAAAGGAGAGGAAATACAGAGCAGACATAAGGAAGAAAGTTTTTTACAATGAGAGTGGTGGTGAAACACTGGAACAGGTTGCCCAGGGAGGTGGTAGACGCCCCATCCCTGCAAACATTCAAGGTCAGGTTGCATGGGGCTCTGGGCAACCTGATCTAGTGGAGACGTCCCTGCCCATGGCAGTGGGTTCAAACCAGATGACCTTGAAAGGTCTCTTCCAACCCAAACCATTCTGTGACAATTCTAAGTGCAAGGATCCAAAATGTAGCAACAACTTTTATCTGCCTAAACTCCACTTTTACCAGGTACCTAGGAACTCAAAGACTACTTCTGCCCCATGCAGCCTCACCTTATGCAACCAGAGAGGAGTAACAAGTCTCCAGGTTTAAAACAAAGAGAACTTGGGACAGATCCATTACATAGATTAGCTTTATCCTTAATCAATTCTTTCAAAAACCCACCAAAACCTCTTTTGTAGACTGGCCAGAAGACTATCCGCAATTTCTGTACCTAAAGGAGTCAAAATATTTAGCAGAGAAGAGCTGGTGAACTGGATTCATTTGACACTGAATTTATCTCTAAACTCCTTTTTTAAATCTCCATTGACCATGCTGACGGTATTTTTTTATTGAGAGGGTTACTACATTTTTTTTTGGCCAAAGTACTGTGTCTAGTCAAGGCAAATGGAGAAGAATATACGTGATGGAAGAAAAGGGACCACATTTCATCAGCCCGTGCAAGAGCAAGATTTCAGTAGCAGTAAAGCAGTGCAGACAGAGAGGCAGTCTGTTACCCACGATCTATAAAGCCTGTCTCCCAAAACCTTTCGATCCTGATCTTCTCATGCTTCCAGTAATGCATACGGCACAGTGCGGCATTTGCTGGGGAATATTATCCGTCTTCACACACCCTTGACAGACGAGTCCATCTTTATAACGTTTATAGCCCCAGGCATGGCACTGGAGTGGTCTCCTTAAAGACACACAGATTATTGTTATCTATTTCGGTCAGTTCCTTTCCCTAGGTTTAAAGGTGTGCTTTAAATGCTTCAAGACTATATTTTGATTTTATAAAGCAGGCAGATGAATGGAAAGGCAGAGGACAGGGAGAGAGAAGGCATTTTTTCTGATTAATTTTTTTAAACGTTGACAAGTTTTCCAGTTCCAGCTATAGATCCCCTATGAGAAGCACACAGCACTTGAATTGACAAAATCCATAAACAGTAATTGGGGAAAAATTGCTCTTACTGAACAGCTTTGTATCCTCTTACGTTCCTTTAGGGTTAGAAGGTGGGGTGCTTTTCATGCTTCTAAATGTGCGGCATGGAACATAAATATCAGGTCACATCTCTATGAGGCAAAATGTTCCAAAACGCCAAAGCAAATAAAAAATATTTAGGAAATCCCCTCTTCAGAAACAGCAAGAAAAGTTTTGGTTTGGCTTAAAAATGAAACTCATGTTCAAGAAAATCTGAAAATACAATTATCAGATATTGTAAAAGCCTTTAAAAACTTGGTTAGGACATTTCATGACCAATATATGCATTTTCTCCTATAGATGCCAGGACTTGTGCTTTAAGAATACAGCGATAACCACTGAAAGAATCAAAAAGCACATTCAGAAAATAATTTAGTGTTTTGCATTGAGGATTACTGAGAATAATAGAGCAAAATCTAAAGAAAATACACACAGGGTATCAGGAAAAAAAAATTCCTCTAAAGGACATGCATTAAATAACAGGAAAATTAAATACATTTCAGGGGAAATAAATAGAACTTGAACTTTCTGCTGGGGAGATAGACTACCTGAGTACTTCCAACCAACACGGTGAACCCTTAGCTCCATGGTCAACACGGCACAGTAACACACTGTTAAATGTCTAAAGGCAAGGGGCTCCTTCCCTACGAGCCATTAGATGTAAAGCCCTGTTACAATCAGGATTTTGCTGTCTACGGATCAGAGGTTTGGTCTCCTACAACGAGGTGGGTGTGATACTGTGTGCAAAGTGTGTGTACAGTCACACCAGGTGTTCTGTGAGTAGCCGCAAAGCCACCTTCTGATCAATTAACGGACTTACACAGTTGTGTTTGGAGAGATGCCCATCGGGAAAGTTTGCTGGGAATTTCAAACTAAAACGAAAAGTAATTTTTTAAAGGCTTGTGTCTTCTGGGAAATAATTTCAAAATGGTCAAATTCATAAAAAGCAACTGCTGTCTAAAGATCACTTATCAAAATGTTGAATTTTCTCTGATCAAAGGAGAATAACTGATACACGAAAGAAGTTCAGGGTAGGAAGAAGTCCTGATGCTCATGAGAACAGGGCTCATGCCGCCCCGCTGTTCAAAGCTATGTGAAAACATATTTTGGTGCCCTGGTCAACTCCTAGAGAACGGGACTGCTTAAGAAACAAAATCATACTTTTAAAAAACCAAATTATTTTATATTAGAAGTGAGAGGATCAATAGAGAAAGCTAAAATATCATTGCTTGATGGTAGTTAAGACAGAAAACAAATGTTCGGGGACTGTTCTAACCTCTTACCTGTAAATGAGACCCAAACCAACCAGGTCACTGAAAAAATATACACTGTAGTACAAAGAAAGGTCTATAAAGTTTGTGTAAAAAATGTCAGCCATTGACCTCTTAATTCTAGATTCAGCTTCGGCATATATTGCTCTATTGACCTCAGTCAAGTCCCCCAACCTTATGGGATAACTGCGAGCACTTCTGTCACCTCTGTACAGGTCCTTTCATTATTTTATTACAGTAGTACCTAGATGAACTAATTAAAGCTAAATTTACACTAGGCAGGTAATTTGTTGGGCATTTTAATACATAAATCGTGCACAAACCTAGAAAGGCTTCCCCATGATTCAACATCCATGTAGGACACCAGTTGCCAACCGCCTGCTGCACGATTCAACGAAATTCAGAGTTAACCAAGTGCAACCTGGCACGATTTTATTCAGTTAGTTATTTGTTCGAGCCTGCTAGCAGCACAGAATGCCAGCAAAGGACCAAAATTCCTCCTTTATCAAAACAAAGGAGTGACATCCACGACATGATAATTCCGTGCCAGGTACCACCCTCCCAGATGCCAACAACTGCCGCAGCCCCTTCTCCAGATGTTCCAGCTGTAGCTCTGCCCTCTGCATTGCCGGGATCCGCAACGTGATGAGGTACAAACGTGTGGTGACCAACATTAAATGAATGTAATCTGGTTTGGGTACCAGCAGCATTTCTGCTGTTCTGATTTATTGAGAATGATGATTTGGAGTTGGGTTTGGTTTTGTTTTGATTTTTTTTTAATGTAAATAAAACAGCAACAGGTTGCTGGGTGAGCATTGGAAGACACAGAGAAGCTTGTCAAACACTGATGGAAGCATTATGCTGAAGCACTGACCGCTACTCAAGGTCCAAACCCCCATGGTTCTCCTGACACTCGGAGATTCATCTCCCTTTGGATTGTCCCAAGCAAACACGAAGATACAAAGCAAAACTGGAAGATAAACTGCAACTCAAAGTGCAGCTCTGCTCAGAGAAGGAGCACACACCCCTGTTCTCCACATGCCTAACATCTTACCAACTTCCCATAGCAGAAATAGTTTTTATGCCATTTAGCCTTTCAGAGCTACAGAGTGAAGTAGGTGCAACACACCCACTAGATGCTACAGTTTACAAGTCCAGGAATAATTTCTCCTACCAGCAATTGAAGAGAAAGTTTTACTTTTGAACTAATCTCATGAGGCACCAAGACAACCTGACTACTTTATAAGACATCTTAAAACGTATTTTTTACAAACTCTCCTTTTTGCAGCAAAGCATATGATTTCATATTATTTCCCAGTGACTTGATAGTATTTCCCAAAATGTTTAATGTGTACTTTGGCTTTCCAACTGTGATTTCACATGGATGGAGTCTAAGCAGAATGACTCCAGTTTATATTTTTTTTCCCTGATTTAGCCCAACGCTACTGGAAGGGAGGGAAAAAAAAAGAAAAAAAAAAAGGGAAGAAGTGGTTAATTACAAGCAGCAGCAAACGAGCTGTAATGGAGACGTTGTGAATGTAAATCAGCGACGCCTGATGCAGCAACAGCAGCATCTGTGCATGCAGCTTGCAAGGTAATGAGATTGTGCCGATGTGCGGGCATCCTGCTTTGATCACTTCATCTTGTTCATGAGGTCCGATGGGAAAACAAAGGTCGGTGACACTGACCTCCCTTCCTGCAGCTTGCACACGCACAAATTTCCGCGACTGATCCAGGATTGCTGTCTTTCCACCCCGTGATTTCGGAACGGATGGTTGCATAGTTGGGGGCCCTATCTAAACAGATAGCACAAGCTCCTGCAATACGAAGCGTCATGTTCTAACACGGAGAGGTAATTGGCAATTCATTCTTCACCCTGGAACCAGGAACAGGTGTATGCTTCTTCAAAAAAAATGTATCATCAACTCTGCAAAACATGTTCCCTTCCAGCAAGAGAGGCTTGCTGCTGTGTGCTCCGGAGTGGGGGCTGTGAGATTTGGAGGCTCTGCTCCTACAGATGGCTTGGATTCATAAAAACATCCTTAGAAAAGGTATTGGTAAATCTCAGAAATACAGAACAAATTAATAACCAAAAGAAGAGACCGCGGGTTTTAACCCTCCTTGGTTTCATACAGTAATTGGGAAATCATTTACTCGTGTTTATACAAAATCCCAACAAAGGATGCTTAACGCATTAAAACAAGAGGCTTTAGTCCTTGACAGGGAGCACGGAGCCAGATGTACTGCTGCAGTGTTACATGCCAACCACGCCGTGAAGAGCCTGTCCTCGCTGGTCGCGAGCGGCTCAGGAAACTGCAGCCAGCAGCAAGAACTGCCCTTAATGAGCGCATCCATCACGTTTCAGGGGGCTCGGCTGATTACCAGCACACAAAACTAGGGAAGACGCCAATTTAACTGTTGGCCACTGATGCATGAAGGAAGAGTTTCACTCCCTTGCTTTCATAAGGAAGCCTAGAAAATCACCTAGCGTGTCTCTAAGCAAATAGAGAAAACCTGCGGTTTGCTGGAACACGAGCATGTGTTCTTCCCTCCAAACACATCAACCAGGCTCACCTGAAGAGGAAAGGGACATTCAGATCAAGAGGCATGTTTGCCCACATGGTCATCCTGCTATAAATATGTCCTTCCATAACCACTCTACCTTCCAGAAAATCTTTTACTATAAGTACTAATTCACTTCAAATAAAAAAATTGCTAGTAACTACTTTGTGTTCTACTAAAACTAATTTTAAGATTGTTTTCTCCGTTCCAAACCGTGAAGTACCTAATGGTGTGAAATATTGGTGATAGCCTAAGGGGAGCTTTAATGAATGTACCCGTGATTTCTAGAAAGGAAACCAAAGGGGAAAAAGGATTATGGCAAACATGGAAAGAATTAACTTGGCCCTCTTAATTAATATGCTATCTCACTTTAGAATAATGGATTTTAAAAGTTAATATAGCTCTCAAAAAACACCTTCAATGCTTCAAACCTATCTCCTGACCAAATAAAGCACATTAAAGTTCACATTGCAGCTCAAATATTTCAATGAAAGCACACATTTCCATGCAAACAGACTCAGGATTCTGGGCTTAACAGAAAAACACACAGACATTGTGCCAGAATCCCCTGCTCCTGCTTTGTTCAGAACGAATCTACACCGAGCTAAAAAGTGCACAATTAATATTTCATCCAGCTCTATGGAGTACTCTCATTCCTAATGGACTGTATTGATCAAAGGAAGAAAGTTAAATATCTCTGTTGCTGTAGGGAAAAGGAAAGTTGTCATTTATGAAGTGATCATCATTTCATAGGGAAGTGTACTGAATAAAGGGTTTATCGAATTTTGATATTCTAAAGTTGTTCAAAGGATATCCTCTTAAATATATTTATAGGTTGGAGAGCGATTGAGACAGGGAGCCACTGACCACCAAAGTCCCTTCACCCAGCCAAGCTGCTGAAGCAATAGACAACTCTATCCGAAAGGCATAAATACCTAATTCCTGCTCCAATTCCAAGGCATGCACAAGACACGCATGGTGTAAAGGGTTTCGCCAGCCAAGGGAACGCTGCGTCAAAGCAAAGTAGTAGTAGAAAGTCAAACACGTTGCTTGAATGAGCTCTGCCAGGGCAGCCCTTAGGTGAGTCTATCAGGACCAAGTACTGGCTGGAAGGAGTGAGCAAAGAAATTTTATTTTATTCCTTTAGCGTTCAAAAGGAACAGGATTTTGGATGTACAAGATAAATAACAGAGACCAAAAAGATCTGTCGCCTTGTTATCCATTTCTCTTCCCACCTGAAGCATCCCTCCGTGTTCTGAATGTGGAATTCTTTAAACCTAAGAGGGGTGACGGTATCACATCCACTCTGCAAAAGCCCGTTTACACTTTAAGTGTAATGCCGTTGGATTACGGACAACGGCGCTGGTTAAATCAACATAAGGGACTCTCCTTGCCGTGCCACCCTCTGCATGGTCATGGCTAACGCAGGACCATCATCCCCAGCCATAACACGTGAAAAAAGAATTCAAAAATACTACCGTCATCAGGGAAAACAAAACCAAAATGATTGTTTCATGACAAAGGACTACATCTACGTGCTGTATTAATAGGAGAAAAGATTAATCCAGGATGTTTCTATTTAAAGCCCATTGTCTGAGTAAAGGGAACTCAACAAGAAGAAGGCAAGCCTGCAAGCTCTGTCCAAGGATTTCTGAATAGCTTTCTGTTTTCTGTTAATGGAAAACAACTCTGTAATATTTCTGAAATAATTTATTACCTGTACTTTTAACTTGAGCTTTTAAGAGGAACCAATGCTAATTAAGGTAGCAAAAGGAACTGCCAGAAAATTGGAAGTTTCTCATCAGTGGACCTGCACAAGCAGAAATAAAACAGAAACTATTTGCCTGGGTATCTCCCCGGAGGCGGATTTCTATGTCACAGCAGTATGTGAGTACAAAACGATAGTTACTGAAGATATTTGCTTTAAGGAACTATCAATATTCTGAATTTATAGATAGTGCAGATCAGTCCCTTAAAAGTCCCCATACGTGCCCAATATCAGAAGGGTGACAAGAACAGTGAAATAAACCCACGTTTCCCCGGTCTCAGGCCAATATTGTCATTAAAAAGCTTATTTTCTCCCTATAGTGCTTTTTTTCAATGTCTAGAAAATTGGCATCATGGCTTTGTGAGATGATTATATTTGGAGATCGAAGTGTCACTGATCTTCATTTAACATGGCTTCATTACAAACTCCCTCAGCTTCACTTCCCAGTTCAAAAGAATATTACCTAAAACACATCTTAAAGGAAGTTCTCTTCATGTTTCTATCTATTTACAGATCCAGATCAAACATAACTGTGCTTTAAATTTTATTTTCAGTAAACATTAATAAACCACGCTTCATGATACAGAAGCCATCAATTAAAGGCAGACACGATATTGATGTTTTGTCATTTATTCCCATACATTCTATCCTGAATCAAACCCCCTGCTGAACGTATTTTCGAGGTTCTAACAGCCTGTTGCTTGCCTGTCACTGAGCCCTCACTTCCATCAGCAATCAGAGCAATGGAAATTATGGAGGATCACGTGAAACATACTGATTTGGTTTGTAAAATCGTTTGTAAATCATCTCAAATGTGAAGACCATACTGTGTGAAGAAGCCTGAGCAAATCCTAAACCTTTCTGTGTTGACTCAAACAAGTTGACTCAAACTCAAACAAGCTCCTCCAGCTCCCGAGACGCATTCCTCCTGATGGCAAGGTTCACGATCAGAAGTCTCATAGTAAGGGAATAAAGCCATCAAAATCTTTAATTCAGAATAATCACCCAGGCTTCCCAATGATGCAAAGAATCTTCTATGATTAAAACTATTAGCGCTGGATATCCTGGAGTCTCTCAACACACAAACACGTAGAAACCCTGCTCCGTGACGCGCCAGATCCAGAATTTGGCTTTGTGGCAGACACCAGAGTTCAGAAGTGACACATTGAGATACCGGGGAAAACCTCACCCTTGCTTTGCACAAGCACCTCCTGGGTGGTAGTAACCCACCTGGACAGCCGATCCCCAAAGAGGATCTGGATTTTGGGAAGAAATGTTTTCCTGTGCGGGGGGTGAGGCAGTGGCCCAGGTTGCCCAGAGAAGCTGTGGATGCCCCATCCCTGGAGGGGTTCAAGGCCAGGCTGGATGAGGCTTTGGGCAACCTGGGCTAGTGGGAGGTGTCCCTGCCCATGGCAGGGGGTTGGAACTGGATGATCTTTAAGGTCCTGTCCGACCCAAACCATTCTGTGATTCTATGATTTTCTTATCCTTGGGGACATTTCTTGCCAAGAAACCAGCAACAAGAAGCAACATCATGTTATCTACGAGAAAGCAGCTGAGCAGGAGAGGAATGGCAAAATATTTTGGAAAAAGCACTAGTGCAGAGTTATAAAGTCTATTATCCACCACAAGGAATCAAAACCCACAGAAGATAAAGTAAAAACATTTATTTTAGGTTGAATTTGCCCTATCCGCTTACTCTATTCCTAAATGAATAATCAAGATGTTCCTTGGCTCTAGACACCACGGGGGAATAAAATGTCACCACCGCAGCTGCCAAATTTCCCGCTACCAGCCCTTCAAATTAAGGGGAAAAAACCCACAACACAAATGTACAATTTGATTAGTTAAAGTTCAAATCTTTGCCCAAAGCCCAGCTCTTCCTGTAATCTTGCATTCTTTTCTTCTTGTGTAAACTTCTCATTAGAACAGAGACATCTTCATAATACAATAATTCTGGTTATAATGTAACTGCGGGTAACATAACTCCAACATTAGGAAAGGCAGCATGCTCTCGTAATGTTGTTTTAATGTAATTTGTGTACTGCAGGAACTGCCCGAACCTGGTCATTTAGGATTTGATCAATGGGAATTAGTGTCTTAAAGAGATGAACCATTTGATAATTCAGAATTTGATCAATGCGAATCAGGACCTTGCGGAGATAAAACATTTATCATGAACATTTGGAAGGTCCGTCTCACCCAGGCAGAGCTGGAGAAGGTAATGAGCAGGCATCAATAAGGACTGCAGACAAAGTACAGAAGACCTGCCAGTCCTCTGATAGAAGTCTACATGGCGCATTTGGTTTTTCGTTTTTAATGAGGCAAATTATCCCTAAAGACTGATGAAGCCACAGCAGATGTAATTTCAGGGACTTAAATAGAGGAAGGAAAAAGAAAATCCAGGAAATATTTAAGTAATTACCCACTTCTCTTTGCTCTTGAAAGAGAGGTAGCTCGAAAAGTGGAAGAAATGCAAGTTAGCTCAATAAAGCTTGGCAACTAATTCTAGACGCGTTTAAAATAAAGTGAGACTATTCCGTAATAATGCCACAATTAGGTCTATTAATCTCGCACTTAGAACCTGAAATCACACTGACATGCAGCACATCGGTTTATGCGTTAACAAAACTTAGCAGTTCAACCTTATTTAATTCTTCTTTTACAGGCAATTAAACAAGCTCTTTCAACACCATCGCTTGAAACCCTTCCTGCCGTCCTCACATGCAATTAAACTGAACGTCAGAAGTGCCGGGTGACACCAAAAGAGCATCATCTTTAGGTTTTTCACTAAATCATTCATAATCTATCCAGCAAGTTACATACAAAAGGCAGTGACGAGTTCAAACCTTCCATAAAAAGACATGGCATTTAAAAGGATTTTAGATAAGGAAAACTTTGAAATTATAAAATAATATTGATATTTCATGGACTTATCAAATCTACCACATTTTATGTGCATACTTAGATATATTTTTATTTTCTTAATGTTTTCCTTTTGTTTTTTAAGGCAATGGACCAAAACTGGATCTGCTAATCAAAAAGCTTCAAATACTTTTTTGGGAAATTTGGCTTGAAATGCAAAGGAAGCACAGCGATTTCAGTAATGGCATTACAGTGAAGATCAGTCAAATCCATGATTTATATTTATACCTTTAGTCTCTAGAAAATTAAGAAAAGAACAATCTCATCAAGTGCTGGGAATCTCTGATTCCCTCTCCAAATCCCTTTGCATTAGATACTCTTTGCTTTATCCAGATGGACTGAAAACATCCTTCAAATGGCTTTTCTAAAATTCTTAGATATTGCCTGATGCTAAGGACTGGTCCCTGCTATATCTACCTATATCTATGTTTAATTTTCTTAATTTGATTTACTTATATTACAGGGAAAAAAAACAAACCCAAAGCCATTTCCCACCTCTGGCCACAATAACCCCCTCAGAGCTACCAACCAGTTCTTCAAATGACACCAAAAGCTTGTTTCGGAATAACGGAAGTCAGATTAGGCAATAATTAAATTTCAAAACCTGAAAATACCCCGCTGTAAGAGAGGAAGGAGAGATAACCCCTTGATAGGAATGTTATCAGAGATGAAGAAAATGACAATGAATCATCCCAGGCTTCCCATCCATAATTGGAAACCCTCCAAATGACGCTCACGTCAGACCTTGAGTCAATGGTCACTTTGTCCCTCTTGTTTAAGGGACAGATGAATTCACTCTCAATATACTCTGTACCATCAACCAGCACAAAGGCTTTATATACGCACTGGAGAATATTTAACAATTCGTGATATTAAGAGATAAAATCACTTTTATCTTACAGTTAAGAATTTCATTTATATCATTATCAGCAGCTCGAAAAAGGCCCTTTTCTCTTCTGGCTTATCAAAAGACAAAACAAAATGCAAATTGAAAGAAAATTCCTCCACAAATCTAAAAATCAACACAGAATAATTCATTTTCTACAGCGTTTCTTGGTCACCGCTGAGACAAAAAGGTTGTAAAAAAGTTCTCGCAGAATCTTTACTAAAATGATAAATGGAACCTTCTGCCTAATAGATGAACCAACCGAAGGGGAAGAGTCCAAGGCTAAGGGTCAGCGTCACTTTGATCCATCAATTACTGTATCTTCATTTAACCATCCTCAGGACTAATAAAAATTATTTAATTTGACCTTCGCTGTTCAGGGCAAAGTGAAGTTGCTAATTTAAATCCTTTCACATCACCAAGCACGGGATGAATACTATTGTCATGCAAAGTCGGACCCGCATTTTTGGTGCTCCATTAGAGAAAAAACGTTAAGGAATATATTATATTTCATACATCTTATCAAATAGAAATTAATTAGTACATTACTAACTGTGCAGCCAATTTCTATGCAGCTTATGGTTACTATGCATTGGCTTCCAAATTCTTGAAGAATTCTCCCATTTCAATAACCAGCACAGACCGATAGGATCTATCATGGGAGAATTTTGTGAATTTTAATGTGGATAAGAACTCAGGTAGCTGCCAGGCTCAAAAACAACAGTAGAGAAGACTTACTTGAACCGAGCTGACACTTCATCGGCAGCTTTTTGGTATTGCTCCGTGGTAACTTTGTAGAACTGGGCACTCTGGAAAGTTGAAAAAAAAATATAAATACAGATTTCATATATTATCGTTCATATGCATGCTAATATCTAATAAATAATAATAATCGGGAAATTTTATCCATTTAAGTTGCTCCAAAAAAACCCAAAACAAACAAAACCAAACTCAAAACCAAACATAATCCTCAAATTCCACAAAGTTTCAGAGATGACCTTTTGCGTGGTTGGGTTTTTCTAAATAAGTGCGTCCTCTTGGTTCTGGAAGGTTAAGTAAAAGAGATGGCTCTAAGGGAGGAAGGTAAAGAAGCATGGAGTAAGAATTGCATATTTAGCACTAGATGCCATTTGAGCCTTTGAAATTTCTCCATCAGAAAAAAAAAAAAAAGGGCAAAATACAGAATCCTTAATTCTTTGAATGACACAATTTAAATTAATTCCACTAATTCTCTTTTTTTTTT
>VZTO01009926.1:80534-102018 GCA_013400615.1 Syrrhaptes paradoxus
GGGGCAAACAGGTCGTGGAGATGTAGGAAGGGTTTGTTGGCACTTGCAAGAACTCTTCCGTAGCTTTGCAGCTCTTGAGTCATCCGGCGTCCCAGGGAGTCACGTTAACATGGCAACAAAACTCTTACAGCCACACGCTGCGTGATTACATAAAAACCATTTTGAATCCTTATTTTAACAATCTACCTATATATACCATGGCTTAAAGTTTTTCACGCCACAACATTGATTTTGCATTTTTAAAAGCCTTAACATACATGGATGGGACGATGCAGCTCATGGAAAGTGTTATTCTGATTTTATTTTGGGTAGCGTAAGGAGTTTTCTTTACTTAAGACATCGATGTACAAAAAAGCAATATGACTAAAACATTGTTAGGAAAAAAAAGAAATTAAAACCTCTGAAACTGGAGAGATCACTCTTTTGTAAAAATCACAGTCGCCTTGATCATTGGGTTGGTAAACACGTCCCGAGCAACATTTATCTGTGCCAAATTAGGCTGTGATGAACGCAGGTAAGATAGCCAACTACAGTAAAAACACTCAACGGAAACCCCACAAGAAGCTGCTCTATCTAGAAAAATAAAAGGAAAAATAAATTTTTCCTTTCCATTTGAGGATCTCCTCTTCTGAGGTTCATCCTTGTGAATTATAATCTTGAAATGGACAAAAATCATTGAAAAAGAAAACCAACTCCAGACACGGGTAAAATTCTATTGTAAGTCTAATATTTTACCACAAATTATAACAAATCGTGTAACATCCACTGCAGCCAAAGGTCAGGCACAGATCACAAAGAGCACGGTGGTCTACTGTGCTCTTGCTTCAGGAGATTTCAACCTAATAATTCATTTGTATTGGAATCAGGGTTTCCACGCATACGACTTGGGGTCATTTCTTTTTTTCATAAATCATCGTTGGCCAGTAAGAAAATGAAAATGAAATCCTCCTCACACCAGTGACCCCCTTGCATTTAGCAATCTCGGCTGCCCAATGACAGTCACATCCAGGTTCCTCGGACGTAGATGAAATCAATAGGTACACGATTAGACAGCAGACCGACTCCGGCGCGAGTGCGGACAGGTCACCATTTGAGATGATGAATAGCTCTCTATCATCCTCCAGTCCCCTACGATGCTAACATTTACTATAATCTTATTTGGGCTGCGATTTATCTTTCTTTTGCCTGATCAATAAAGATGAACACAACAGTTGTAAGGATCGATTGCAATTTTTTATCATTTTCAAGCATGAAGGAGCATTTCTGACACAAAAACAATACTCCGAGTGTACTTGTTCTACTTTTTAATTGCAGTTCAAGTGATCAACTGAGCTGCTCTACATGCCAAGAAGTTTTAATCCTACAGTAGACTCAAGCTATCAAGAAATCATTTGTTATCTTAGATAAAGTGTACCATGCTTCTTGGATCAGCCCTTCCTTTGAAATTCACTCGGGTTCTCTTTTAGAGATAGACTTTCTATAATCCACAGATGAAGTTTCATTTTAGAAGTCCTCCCTAATCCTCAAGACAAGAGTGCAGCGGTCATTTCTCTAAATACACACACACAAAAAATGGTGTTAGAGTATAGAACTGTCAACGTAAATAATTTCCTCAGTCTCCCAATAAATACATATATGTCTTGACGTTGCATCGATGTCTATGATTCTACGATGTCTGCCCATTCATGTACTGGGTTGGAAGGGACCTTAATGATCATCCAGGTCCACCCCCTGCCATGGGCAGGGACACCTCCCACCAGCCCAGGTTGCCCAAAGCCTCATCCAGCCTGGCCTTGAACCCCTGCGGGGATGGGACATCTTCACAAGTTCCAGCAGATATTCCAAATCCAGCTGTTTGTCCTCTCCAAAGTGTGCACAGATGGGGAGGAGGGAGGGAAGGGAAGAGAACTACAGCACCACCGACCGTTCTGCATCAAGCACCGTGTGCAGGAACACAAAAAGCTCAGCTATGTTTATTACATTCCAGATACATATACTCTCTATATATTCCTAGAATTCTTTCTAGTAAATAAGCCACTAAAATGGTAGCAAATACTACAACCAAGTTCCCTTTTGTCTTTGATTTAGGTTGACTACATACTTTATAAAACGGTCTTCACTTACGGAGTTACACAGCATCTTCCCCTCTTTAAAACCTTTTCTCCTGCTGTATCACAAAAAGACAGTTTCCTGCAGACCTTTATGGTCTCCTTGGTTGCAAGAATTACGAAAATGCAGGAAATGTGTTACGAAAGATGCTAGGAACTTCCAAGAGGGAACAGAAGTGTCAGGGTTATGACAATTAATCATCATCCCGGATGATGCAGAAGATGCTATTTCTGTGTTTCTTATGGAGTTCTTGCATGGTGTGGGCATGATGCTTGACTTCAATAGCAAAACAAAGAGGCAAATATGGTTCGTCATGACTCATCTTTAGCTTCTTCAGTGTCAAGGATCTAGTCTAAACTGATCACTGAGGTGTGCTCCAGAATCACTGAGGCTGCTGGCTAGCAGATCCCACCCATCTCCCAGAGTCTTTAGGATGACAAGAATTACTCTGTCGCTGCTGACACAAAGGGGGATGCAATAATTAACTCAAAATATGTGATTAACTTTAAAGCTGATAAAGTTGGGGGAAATTAACCCACTTCTGTGCATGCTCCTCATTTGCCATCTGCTCAACTGAAAAAATGCTGTTCACCTTTAAAATAAAGATTGATGCACTGGACCAGACCAAACACTCACCCAGCTGGTGAATATTAACGGCACGTGTGTAGGATGAAGAGCAGAACAGGCACGTGGTGATGCTGGGTGATCCTAAAAGGATCTAGACTAAGATCTAGTCCTGGGGTTCAGCCCAAACTGCAAACCCAGCACACCAGATTTAGACAGCTAAACACATCCATAACAAATGAGAGTCTGATTTCCAACACACAAAAAAGGTCAGGATTCCAAGACGTCATTACCTACCTCTTTCTGAGCACAAGAGGTACTTGTGGTCATTAGTCACCGTGCTTTTTTCCATGCCTAAGGAACTTTAGCTTTAACTACCTTCCATAGGAACTAGGGAATTTATTTTAATTTAATATTATGAGAATGGTAACACAGAAAGGTCTACTAAAAACTAGTAATTTTTTCAAAGTTTCGATGCTGTGAAATAAATAATGGATTAAATAGGGTCATATGGGGGAACCCCAGCAATTACAGGAGCAGGTATGGCGAAGAAGCAGCCCACTGCCTATTATGCTGACGTTTTCCATCTTGTAAGTATTTGAGTTTAGCACTGGGCGATTCTTTGAGTAGAGAAAGCTTGGGGAGGGGCGGGGGGGAAGGTGAAGAGCAAGCTGGGGGAAGAGAAAAAAGAAATCCATCAAATGCTAGAAATGCCATGATGTAAAATCTTGACACTGAGCTTGCATCACATGGAAAATTTTGATGCTTAAGATCTTCAACACAGTCTGTTCTACCTGAACTAATAAAGTAGTTGGTAGGATTGACTTCTGCTGGCCAAGCTCTCTCACAGACTCTCATATTCCCAATAGCTACCAACCTCTGTCCCCTCAATCCAGACAGTGTCTTCTTCTATCAGTCTACTTTAAACTCTATTTCCTTCAGTAGCACTTGGGCAGCAGCACCAAGCTGATAAATACGCTGTTGGAAACATTATTTTTCTCTACTTACCCACCTGGATCTTCAAGGCAAAAGGTTGTGGTCAGATAAGCAAAATCTGAGCCAGAGGAGGGAGATCGCTGCTTTAATAAATGTGCAAAGTGGTGTTTTTATAAGAATATCAATTGTCCTGCTGGACAAGCTTAGGCACTTGCTCCCAGGAATTGCAAAAACCAGAACCCAGAAAGCACACTCCCCAATTTTATCAGAAAATTCTTAAAGCACAGTTCCAAAATTAACTATTCAACTTTTTTTTAAAATAGCGTAACCTTGTGTTAGTGACCATATAGGCAATAAGCCATTCAGAGAAGTTCTGCTGGAAAACCTGTGAAAACCCAGTGTTCAGCCAAGTGACTAATTTCACATTTGATTTTAATTTAATTGACCTGAGTACGACCATCACATATTAAGTGACTCACTTACGTTTTTATGGCCCAAAGATAATACATAGGATGCAACCAAATAGAGCGACAAGTAGTATTTCCTTTGCCTTCCACTTAGTATCCTTCTTGGAAAAGAAAGATGAGGATTTGGCATTCTTGGGGAAGAAGTGCTTTTTTAAGAGCTACCTTCAAAAAAAGGGAACAGAGAGAAGCGTAGGCTGGCTTTGGGGAAGAGAAGCTAAAGCAAAGCAGACGAGGATTTAAATTTTAAATCCATCCTATTTCCCCTGATAAATACACAGAGCCAGAGCAAGTATAAATAATGCCATAATTCAGGTAGAGAAAAATGAGATCTGACCGGGGGCAAAAGTATTTTCATCATGTTTGCCCCTGAAATAATCTTCCCTGAACAAAAGTAGGAGCAGAAGCTTCTTAAAGAACATATTGTAGAGGAATAGGAGAAGAATTATTTTGCTAGACAGATCTGATTTCAAAGGTCTGGGTAAGAAAATAAATTCCTCCAGAACCTCACAAGGTCAGCTGTTTTGTCTGCATGTGGGACCTCAAAGCGCAAGTGCATGTTTTAGTCTCCGCTGAAAATCTTCAGATTTGCAGCCAGCTAAAAAGTTCTGAAAGATCTTGTGTCATCTGAGCTCGATAAAAGGTTATCAAAAGAACCTGGAGAACTTGAGAGCCCCTCATTTAATTTCACTCAAGATACATCACCTATATGCACTATTTTGTTACAAATGTGCTGAAACTGTTTTTACTGCAGACAGACCATGACTTCTTTTTGGCATTGAAATTTCTCTTTCAAGCCCCTTGGCTCTTAAAGCCCTGAACAGATTCAATAGAAGAGTAACAATCATGCAACCTATTTTTTTTTTTTTTTTTGGGAAAATTTAATTTAATAGTTATGCAGTTAATAGTTTATTCGACAAAGAACAAGACGTGTGACTTCCATACAAAAGAGACAAATCTGGCCTTTGCTTCACGTTAGTGCTGTGAAAGACAAAAATGAGCACAGCTTGACTTCAGAGCCGCTCAGCACCTGCTCCACCCACCAAAGGAACGAAGAGCTTGGGCTGTTTGGCACCTTTGAGAAGCAGGGGAGAATTTTTAATTTAAAGACTTCTTTTCCCTTGTCATCCTCCCCCACGGAAGGACTCAAAGCATCGTCAGGCAAAGATTATCATTCTCCCTGAATGGCAAATTGGAAAGTTTTCTTTGCCTCTTTTTCATCCATTTCTGCTGAAGTTCAGCTTTCTTTTTATCCCTTAATTGAACCTCTGGCCATTTCATCTCCGTATCTTTTACAAACCCATTTGCAGATAATATGAAGCATTTTGTTTTATTCATTCTGTTGACACGCCGTCCGAGATATCTTTGGCCTTAAAAGAGAAGAACATTTCCAAAGCCAGAAAGAAGGAATATATTAAGCGTATAGAGTGCTTCACAGATTTGAATCCCATCTCAAGACTAAGTCCCCATTCTGTTCTGGTCCTCCAAAGTAGGGAGAAGAAGTCTGGCATGGCCACTGCTGTCCCAAGAGACTTATTACAACACTTGAGAAAGGAAACCCATCCAGGAGTGTGTTTTGGGTACCAAAGGGGACGGTGAAAGGTTGACGATCACTAGATCATGCCCCAGTGTTATGCAAACTATAAAGTAGACCGTGTAGATTATAAAGACAAAGGCAAGATAAAATGTTCGAAGAAATAGCCTTAAAACACCCAGTCGTGCTTGATCTGGGAAGGTGCCACTCAAAGCAACAAGTGAGCAAAAAGAGGAGGAATTGGGGAAATAACAAAAAGAGAATAAGGCTACCTACTGTAATGCACATATATGCCAGTTCCAAATTATATTAAATTGCAGCTTTATAAATATATGACCATTTTTATGGCATCTTTATTTGAATTAAAAACCTCTATTTGTCTCCAAATTGATTTTAATAAGCTATAGAAAACCAAGCGTATAACATCACACAGTTTCCCAAGTAATACGGCATCTTTATTCTACTTCAAACCCTATTAAAATGATATATGAATGAAGTAATTTCATCTGAAATGTCATCAGATCAGGCCTGTGCTCCAATTTTTAGACAAGTTATTTTTTAAACAAGTTATGACTTCTCTCATTCGATCCAGCTGCCGCTATAAAGCCAATTGTTGCATTTTTCAAGTCTAGAGACGCAACGAAGGATGCCCAACTCCACACTCAGGGAACCTACAGAACACTTATGACTTCTGCTCCTGTTGGGTTTTTGACATGCCATGATGAGTTTCTTTATGAATTAGGTGACTTACTGCCTTTAGAATTGTTTCGCCTTCATCAGAACCCACTGGATAGACCAGAAAGTTCTCCACACCTGTCAAAGGGCTAATAATAATAACGTTTTCAGTTTTTATGAAAATCTGTTCAAATTAAGCATCTTTCCATGAAACAATGGTTGCTGCCCAAAGCNGGATCCTGGACTAAGCCTACAGAGGACATCTGGATGGTAAAGAAGTTAAGGCTAAGACTGATTTTCAGGACTTTGGTGTAGTTTGCCTAGAGCCTTCGTAAAACCTCATCTCTTACCTATGTCCTGAAAGAAATTGGCTCTGAACCAGTCTCTGATAATAGACATCTGAACTATCAGGGACAGAAGGGAGGACTGGACACACATGCCACCACACTCCTGTTTCTACAGAGGGATAAAAAAGCAAACGAGTACCCAACACACTGCTGAAGATGCCAGAGAACGATCCAGTACTACAACCCACTCGAACAAAGGAAACAAAGGAGAAACACATGCTGCATCTTGGCAAACGTTCTGCCAGAAGACCTCCCAATTCACTTCCCAACACCATTTGTTTGATATCACGACGTGTGTTTGTCAAAGAGCGTACATTCAGCGTGCGGCGAGTGGGGCACAGTACTTAACTCAGTTATTGTCAGAAAATGGGGAAAAAACCTATTCTTTGACCTTTTCTTTTGAATTTCCAATCCTGTTTTTCAGGCACCACTAAATAATACCTTTAAACTGCAACTATTAATGTCTCTAAAGTTTCTCTCAAGACATGCTTCGCTTCACTTTTCTACCCTAGTAGAACATTGATCTCTAATTTGTTAACACTCGGAGCTGCCAAAGAAAATGAAAACCTTTGTGAAAAGGACAAATCTATTCAAAGTTCTCAGAGCTATTCAGCCAAGCATCTAATCTGCATGTAATTGTAGTACAGTCTTTAATACAAATGTTCTCAATCTTTGAGATGCACGTGTAAATGCACAACGATATTTACGTCTCCCGCTGATGACAAGATGCCTCATCTAAATGATTCCTATTTACAGCTTTCCTTCTCAGTCTCAGGCCTTTCAAGGTTTTACATTATAAACTACATTCTCCCTAAGGTACAATGGGTATTAATCCTCCATGTCCTAAAGCAGACATTCCCCCCTAAAAGGCATACGAACGTGTCAAGTTGCCAAGTGCTGTCTGAGGCATATAGGAATGGGCATTGCTGCTGCTGGGAGAGATGCCCAAGATATGGAAGCTGAGGAATCCCTTCTCCCAGTGGCATCGGGTATAGACTGCAGCACTAGGAAAAGCACATTCACAAAGGATTTAAAATTCCCATTGCTGGTTGCCTTTACATAATTAATTCTTAAATACAGATCACAGAATCACAGAATGGTTTGGGTTGGAAGGGACCTTAAACATCATCCAGTTCCACCCCCCTGCCATGGGCAGGGGCACCTCCCACTAGCCCAGGTTGCCCAAAGCCTCCTCCAGCCTGGCCTTGAACCCCTCCATGTTCCCACCCCATCTTTCCCGTAAGCCCCCTTAAAGTATTGAAAGGCTGCTATAAGGTCCTCCCGGAATGGGGATCCCATGGGCCACCTTTGCATAGTAAAAGCCACACCATAGGGAACCACATCAGCTCACAAGCAAACTTGGTTCAGCTTGAGTCTTGAACGGTTGCCCGTGGCTCACAGGGATACTCCAGTGTTTTATTTCGAGGTATATGGCTGTATATTGCCCAGAGAAGCTGTGGGTGCCCCATCCCTGGAGGGGTTCAAGGCCAGGCTGGATGAGGCTTTGGGCAACCTGGGCTAGTGGGAGGTGTCCCTGCCCATGGCAGGGGGTTGGAACTCGATGATCTTTAAGGTCCCTTCCAACCCAACCTATTCCATGATTCTACACACCGGGCTAGTTAAAAAACAAACAAATAAACCCCATATATATTTTTGCCCCAGCAGCACAAAGTCAACTTACCTTAAGTCTTCTACTACATTCATGTGTAGTTGCAGCTCGTCTGCTCCATGAATAACTTCTACAAAGTCCGGCGGTGTTAGAGACTCAGGGGAAGACAATTTGAGCTCACCCACGAAAGTGCTGTTGCAAACTTGTAATAGAGGCGGCTTGGAGTTCATGGTAGTTCTCCCATGGACTACAGCAGCCGTAATTTTAAGATCACGTTGCTCATCCTCTGCAGTCAGAGGAATGATCTGGGAAAATCACTTTAAACATCGCCTCTTTCAAACTCATTTTGGTCAGCTTTCTGAGGCAGACAGATATCCCATTAAGGTGGTTGAAAGAATAAGAGAAAATTGCTTCTGTGAATTATGGGTGAAAATCTGGCTGGATCATCAGGCTCTACTCGGAGGCCAGCTACTCGTAGAGTTCCTGAGGGGTCTCTACTGCAGCCATCCCTGTTTAACATCTTTATCAATGACCTGGAGATGAAGCGCATGGTCACCAAGCTCGTAGGTGACACCAAACTGTAGGGAACATGCCCCGTGAGGAGAGGCCAAGGGAACTTGACTTGTTTAGCCTGGAGGAGGAAGATCTAAGGGGACCTAAGAACAGCTTTAAAAGCCCTAAGAGAAGGTTATCAAAAAGATGGAGATGGGCTCCTTACTGATGTGCACAGTGGGAGAACAAGAGCAGTACATGCAGTGCTGCACCCAGCTCTGGGGTCCTCAGCACAGGACAGACACGGAGCTGCTGGAGCGGGGCCAGAGGAGCCCCGGAGATGGTCCGAGGCTGGAGCAGCTCCCGTGCGAGGACAGGCTGAGAGAGTTGGGGGTGTGCAGCCTGGAGAAGAGAAGGCTCCGGGGAGACCTTCCAGCACCTTCCAGTGCTGAAAGGGGGCTACAGGAGAGATGGGGGGGCTCTGGATCAGGGGGTGCAGGGACAGGACGAGGGGGAACGGTTTGAAGCTGCAAGAGGGGAGATGGAGATGAGATGTGGGGAAGAAATGTTTTCCTGTGCGGGGGGTGAGGCAGTGGCCCAGGGTGCCCAGAGAAGCTGTGGATGCCCCATCCCTGGAGGGGTTCAAGGCCAGGCTGGATGAGGCTTTGGGCAACCTGGGCTAGTGGGAGGTGTCCCTGCCCATGGCAGGGGGGTGGAACTTGGTGATGTTTAAGGTCCCTTCCAACTCAAACCATTCTGTGATTCTATGAAGAGACAATGGCTGTAAATTAAAACTATATTGAGATTCCAAATAAATACAAGGAAACATTCTTTCCACCAAGGATAATAAGCAGGGGGACAGGGACCCCAAAAGGTGGCGGTAGCTCCATTAAAATCTCACTGGACAAATCCCTGAACAACCTCATCTGTCCTCAGTGTTGATCCTGCTTTGAGCAGAAGGTTGGACCTCTCAAGGCCCCTTCCAATCCGAGTAGTTCTATGAATATGGATACTCACAGTCAGTGATCTATCTGATATCAGAATGAAAATCTATTTTGGCGTGTAGATGTGCAATCTGCTCTGCAGCTGTATGTGAAATTCATCTTGTGGCAGAAGCCCAACATAAAGAATCACAGATTAGCTATATCTTCTTTCAAATAAATGGAAAATAGCTGGGTTTAGCTTTGTTTATTAGATCTACCACTATCACTGCTCGGTGAGATTGGTTGCCTAAGGGCATAATGAACGCGCGATTACCATTTTTTTGAAAAGCAGAATGCTGCCACAAATAACACTTATGCGCCAACCCTCAAGAGATCATGAAAAAAGTTATTGAAAGAAATTCTAAAATATTCCATCTCTCTCCATCCAACAGCCCTGGCAACAGTGTCATCTCACAGCCTTTTTCCTGTCCCTATATCACAGCTTCAAAAAGTTTTGTCTTTGCTCTTCTGAACTGACATAAGGTTGTGGTAACTTTCTCAGGTAAGTGTCTCAGCACAGCCAATGCCGATATTAGACCGAGACTCAAGAACAAGTTTGATTGATACTACCAAAGCCCTCCTATTGTGGAATTACAAGCTGTAGTATCCATGTAGGATGAGTTTATTCTTCAGGACCACTTTAAAATTTGCATTTGGTGAGACCAAGAAACCTTATTGAATACTGCTGGCACAAATGTTTTAAATCAGAGAATCACAGAATGGTTTGGGTTGGAAGGGACCTTAAAGATCGAGTTCCAACCCCCTGCCATGGGCAGGGACACCTCCCACTAGCCCAGGTTGCCCAAAGCCTCATCCAGCCTGGCCTTGAACCCCTCCAGGGATGGGGCATCCACAACTTCTTTGGTATCTGGCTGTTTACATCACTGTCAAGTGAAAAGATTTTGATGAGGTCAGGATCAGCCGGACAGTCAAGCGGAGGTGAACATGGAGAGACCATCCTTCCACTGTGTGAAGCTCACGATCCATGTCAAACTGCCTACAAGGTATTGAGGCAGAAAGCTTGTGGTTCAAGGCCAGGCTGGATGAGGCTTTGGGCAACCTGGGCTAGTGGGAGGTGTCCCTGCCCATGGCAGGGGGTTGGAACTGGATGATCTTTAAGGTCCCTTCCAACCCAAACCATTCTGTGATTCTATGATTGTATTCTTTCAATTGCAAAATATCAACGGACAGCTGATGCTGTACAAGAAGAGCTAAGCAACACTGTAAAAAACAACGTACCAATAACAGTTTGGGTGATTAGGAAGTGATCAAAGTTCTTCAAGGATGGTCTCTTGCAGCTGCTTTGAACACCACGTGTGAGCAGTGAGGAAACATCAGGACTGGTACAACAATATAAAAAACCTGCTCGGAGAAAAACGCTGTATGTATTTGTTTGAAAGACTGATAAGTACCTGAATCCAAGAAAATGACATTTTATGCTCAGTCTAGATTAAGAACTATGCTCGTACTTAGTGAAGCAAGAAACGAAACGAGCTTAGAGCATGTTTAAATCAAACTAATGTGAGAATTTTTCAATGCTTTTACAACAGTATATCCCAGCAGAGCCATTCTGTTCAGAAACTGCCTTCTGAAAGAAATGCAGCCAAAACTAAGGCAGGGGGCCTTCTCACTCAACCACCTGCTAAATAAAAGAAAAAAACTCCAGGACCTATGAAAATTAAACCGATTAAGTGTCTCAGCATGTCACAGTGTAATCATTAGCACCAAATACATTGCTTTGGACATTAAAAACATGGTTCCATTGCTCTCAAGTTATATGGCAAGGTACCACAAAATTCCTACAGCTGGATGATACGCTAGGTCAAATAATTCACCGGCAGACCTCTGAAACCATTCATAATTTATATCTGTGTTTTGTGGCCTCTGAAGATGATTTCTACTATTTACTGGGCTTCTTTTTCCCTGCATTTTTCGCAGGTTCCGTTTATTCCTCCTATCCAATTCAATCCTCCCTCCTGCAGTGCTCCATGCATCTTTCAAGACGGAGCCTCTATTTTGCCTTTCAACCTTCCTGCAGGTATTTAGAGTATGTTCTGTCCTACATATGTATATTCTCCCACCGGTGGCTTTATTTTTCCTTTCCATTCAAAGCGATCGGTTGTGTTATAAGCCTGTATTTCTCCAGGCATCCACAGCCTTTCTCAGCCTCTTCCTCATTACTCAGAACAGATTTTTAGTTGCTTCTTGAGAACACACTCTTTGTTACATACGTAGTCCCCCCAACACCACGTCCATTTATTTTGGCAGATGTTGGGAACCTAAAATACACCTGTGTAGGTCACCGCTGATATTATGAAGCATGTCTTCTAATCCCTCTACCCCTGCTGGAATTTGTCTCTTAGGATGGGATTAATCACACCTAATCTCAGCTATCTACAGATAGATGATTAAATTACCCTTCCTCAATAACAAACAGCAAAACACTCCCTTGCTACGGTGACGAGATGGTTTGATCAACCTTCAGTCACATCTATCACCAAAAACTAGAGTAACCCAGATATTTAATGCAGACTAGATATTTCCACTTTAAGTTAATTTAGAGAAAATGCATCATCACTGCCATAGCACCTCACCAAGGAGCAGATACAACGCCATCGGAATTCAGACCAACTTCTCTGCGGCAGGTACTACTATACACTTACACTATGCCAATAAAACAGCAAAAGAAGACGTAACAACTGCGGGAAGAGTTAGACATAGTAATTCTTTTTAAAATACCAGAAACCCAACCACAGTCATTTATAATTCTCCTTCATTCCTTACAGCAAGAGGTGTAGCTAGATACATTATACCTCTATAGCAATTAACACAGTTGCCTGATATATATATAGAAGTATTTGCAGGTTTTGATATTTGCAGTTTATTCTACGTAATACGTTACATCTACATAATGTATGGGAGCACTGATATAGTCGATATTTTTTCTCCTCTTTTTCCCTCCACTGAAGCAAAGCTACTCAACGAAAGCCCCCGTATCTTTGATTTGGTCAGCTATCTTAAACCCACTATGGGAAAAAACATCCATTTTGTTATTATGAGATCTGGAAATACCTTGTAAGATCTACATCCCTGTAAGCCTAGTGAATACTAAAGCAGCTCTTTGCAATACTGCCGGTATTATTTACTCATTCTCCAGATGTAACAAGTCCTAAGGTAAATTCTCTGAATCAGCAAGCTTCATTTCATAGTGCCGACTCATAGAATAATTTAGGAGACACCTTCAGAGGTCACCTATTCCAAGCACATGTCTCAAATAAGGTCCAAATAGGTTGGATGAGGCTTTGGGCAACTTGGGCTAGTGGGAGGTGTCTCTGCCCATGGCAGGGGGTTGGAACTGGATGTTCTTGAAGGTCCCTTCCAACCCAAACCATTCTATGATTCTAAGTTGCTCAGGACCATGTCCAGTTGAGTCTTGAACACCTCCAAGGATGATTCCTCATTTGTATTTAATCCATGTTCTATGGATCGCACCACCAGGAATTGTATTGATGGCACCTGCACATTGATGCTTTCTATTTACTCCACCTCCGCTTTCATACTATTTCTTAAAGCCTGAACAAGAAGAGAAATAAAATACTGCCAGTAAATTCAAAGCCACAGAAAATAGATTCAAGTGTCTGAAAACTTGCTTTAATTACATCAACTAGTCAAATAAAAAGACACCTTATGTACCCTCAAATATTGTCAATAAATCCTTGTTCTCTTAACCACTCGTAAAACTCCCACTTCAAAAATGTTCCATACACAGTATGGTACAAACACACTTCTTTTTCCAAAATAAAAGCACAGGTCTTGTAAGGATTTTGCAGTTTTTATGAAGTTCTTTCAATTTTACAAGTACCCGAAATAATCTCTTGTCAGTTCATGGCAATAATTCAAAGAAAAAAAATTCACTGAATTCTTCTGAATTTAAAAGGGTCATTTTCTGCTTTAGAGAAAGCATGTAAAAAAAAAAAACAAACCACTTCCTTGTATTTTCTAACAAAAGCAAGTCCAACCTCCACTGTTATCTGATAATTCATCGTACGTACACACAGCGATATTTTGTTTTGCTCAGTTGAAAGCCGACTGAAATACTACTGCCTGCTCAGCTGCAAGAGATTCTCAAGCCTTCAGCATTCTGCACATTACTTTCAACGTATAATTAAAGAAAGTTTCAAACAATTAACTGACAGTAGCAGTAGTAAATTCTTCAGAAGGAATGAACATCATGAAAGCTGTTTGAAATGTGCAATGAATACAGTATGGTCTGTACTCATTTCAAGGGGCATGCTACACTGGCAATTTGGCAGCGTAAAGTCAAAAAAAATAGTGGAGCTACTCACTGGTATTAGAGAGGACAGACGGCAAAGATCATACAATAGGAGAATATCTCAAGTTAGAAGGGGCCATAAGTCCAACTCCCTGCACCTTGCAATACCACCTAAAACTACAGCACACCACTAAGAGCATCGTCGAGATGCTCCTTGAACTCTGGCAGGTTGGGTGCCATGACCACTTCCCTGGGGAGCCTGTTCCAGTGACCAACAACCCTCCCAGTGAAGAACCTTTTCCTCTTGTCAACCTGAACTTGGTCACCCTCTTCTAGACACACTCTGGTAGTCTGATGTTCTTCTCACACTGAGGCACCCAAAACTGCACCCCGTGCTCAAGGCAGGGCCCCACCAACTGCAGCGTAGAGCAGAACAATCACCTCCCTGGTGACGCTGTGCTTGAGGAACCCCAGGACATGGTTTTGGCCCTTTTGGCTGCCAGGGAACACTGTTGAGTCATCTTCATCAACCCAAATCCTAGATCTCTTTCCACAGGGCTGCTCTCTAGCCTCTCGTCCTCCAATCTGTATGTATCACCAGGATTACCGCATCTCAGGTGGAGGATCCAGCACTTGCTCGTGTTAAATTTCATATGATTGGTGATTGTCCAGCTCTCCAGTCTATCCAGATCTCTCTACCCTTGTGCCTGGGTTTGGGCTGGGACAGAGTTCACTCTCTTCCCAGCAGCTGGTGTGAGGCTGTGTTTGGGTTTGTGCTGAGGAGAAGCTGATCACACACTGATGGGCAGAGCTGCTGCCAGGACACTCAAGGACTTCCCAGCTTCTCTGCTGTGCCCGTGTCTGCAGGGGCAGGAGGAGCTGGGAGGGAGCACAGCCCCAGGGACCAGCCCAGGATTCGACCTCAGGGTTAGGTTTGGAGACCCAAACTGGCCCATGGTCTGTTCCATCCCATGCACATCATAGAATCATAGAATTGGAAGGGACCTCAAAGATCATCGAGTTCCACCCCCCTGCCATGGGCAGGGACACCTCCCACTAGCCCAGGTTGCCCAAAGCCTCATCCAGCCTGGCCTTGAACCCCTCCAGGGATGGGGCATCCACAGCTTCTCTGGGCAGGAGGGAGTCCACAGCTCCTCCTAGTTTAGTATCATTGCCAAACTTACTTAATGTATGTTCAACTCCCACGCCCAGAACAGTTCAACAGTTTTTCTTATAAACACACTCCACTGAACAGCTTCAACTGGAGGAAACAACACCAAGGTGTCTTGGTAAGGCCAGACAGAGCTCCCGAATGTCCAACACACAGGGGAGGAACAGTGCCCCTGAAAAAGGAGCTCCTGGAGTCCCGATTTCAGACTATGGCTCTTCCCTTACTCCAAACCACTTCTTCTTTTCTCTTTACGCTTTACAGAACAATACATACCTTCTACAAAAGATGTTTTTGGCATGCTGCGTTCACTCCGAACGTTACCTGCTGAACACAAAGCTGGAGCAACTGAAACCCAGTGGGAGGTGAGGATAAGAAAAAAGAGTGAAAACCTCTGTGTTAGCACTGTCATCACAAAAGTCATGCATACATCCAGCACCCAACTCTAAATCCCACAAAGCAGGGCTTGCTGAAAAATAATGCATGAGATACCATTCCCTACAATCTAGAATGGTTTTTAATAGATATTTTTGCAACGTGCATTAGGGTGTTCCGATGCACAAACAGCAATATACACCTGCAACCCTATAACCACCTGATACGAAAAACAATTTGCCATCTTAAAAATGAAATCTGTTCAAAAATGCAACTATGCTGCACAATTTAAGAGCCTATTAGACAAGTTAAGCAAGAAGTGAGTAAATAGTGACTTAAAATCACGCCTTCACCCTTCTAGACATTTTGCTGAATAAAATGGTCAAAGCAAAAGATTTCAAATTCTAACTCCCTTTCATAGACAATAAACTGTGCGATATCTCCTCCTACAGAATTTACCAGAGAATTCACTCTCAATATGACATTTTGTTGATTACGTTGTTCCTCCCTTGCTTGGAGAAACTGAGGCACTGAAAAAACTGGTGAATTTTCCAAGGTATGGAAGAGAAGCAGGATTATCAAACAGATTTTCTGTTCAAACATTTACTCAAAGGCAAAATCACCATTTATTAAAAAAATAGAGGCAGTTCCTAGAACCATGGGTTGAAATGCAAGTATTTATACCTGTAGAAAGCAGTAATTATAATTTGTTTCATGTTAAGCACTGCCAAGCACTGCTATACTTCTCTTGCAAACTGTGGGCTAGTGAGGATTAACTCCTGAAAGCAAGCTTGGCACGAACAGACACGGGAGCTGGCATGCAGCAAAAAATTATCTGCAATGCTTTTAAAAACACATATGGTGGCAAACAGCAAAAAAAAATATTCTGCATTATTGTCGTAGTCTGTTGGGAACAAGGAATAGCTTCTTTGGGTTTTATGTTTGATAAATGGATAGTTAACCAAGCAGTAAATTTTGTAGTAGGAAAAAAAAAATCTTTAACTGGGGTTATAGTGGTAGTGGATACGGAAAAACCTGAAATGTTATAAGGTAAAACATTAAAAAAAAAATTGTAATTCTGCTCTGAGAATTAAGACATATGTTTGAACTCCTCTGCTATGGTTCATTTGAATTGGCTTCCTAATTACTGCAGCGATGTTGCTGTGTTTTAGTGTGCATAAATACATATTCCTGCGTGATTACAGCCCTCTGTAACGCAAACAGTTAAACTCTCTGACATGGGGAAAAAAAAATAAAGATTTCAGAAGTGACAGGAGAGTATCTACTCATTTCAAACACATGATTATCTTTCCACATTTCAAAAGGAAAGGCCTTTTGAGGCATAGAAATATGCATGTGAATAGGAACATATTGAAAAGTCTCAGCTTTCAGGTATAATGCTTTCCAGTTCGAAAAGCATACGATGGGATAGCTCTCAATTCTCTCTGACACGCTTAAAGAGAGCTGAACATGTCACCAGCCTGGCATTAGCTTTTCTGTCCCCCCCCCTCAACAACTGATGGTTCAGTACCACTTTTCCTAAGCTGTGTCGATATCCCAATTGAAAACAAGAGCAACAACCAGCCCCTCGCAGGTGAGCCGGACCTATTTCATACCGAGCCATAAACAGCCTGAAAACCAGTTAAAACAGAATAAAAGAAGAAAAAATAAATGTTCACCTTGGAAATACTGGTGTGAAAACAACACACTATTTTTTTCTATGAAGGATCTCACAAATATAGAAACTCAGTGCCAGCTATTTCACCCCACTGGAAGGAATGGGGAGTCAGGGATTTTAAAGGAATCTGGGTAATCCCAGAATGGTTTGGGCTGGAAGGGACCTTAAAGATCATCAAGTTCCAACCCCCTGCCATGGGCAGGGACACCTCCCACTAGCCCAGGTTGCCCAAAGCCTCATCCAGCCTGGCCTTGAACATCCTGGGTGACAACTGGAGTAAAGAAAAAACAAACAAGCAAAACTGAGCCCACCTGTGTTTTGCACACACACACACGAACCGTGAACCACCAAAAACCTCAGGTGAAAAGAGCTGTGCCTGAATCACAGCTTATTGTTCAACCAACCCAAACCAGCCTCACAAAATCCATCAGCTGCCAGATGTAAATGCCCGTCTCCAGCGCCGTATTTCAGCGGCTCCTCTGAGATGAGCAGAGCCCTCTCTCCCACCGAAGGCCAAGTGATTAAGAAATTGTTTGTCGACTTAGATTGGATTGATCATTTATTTCCCAAATTCCTTTTTCCATCATTTACTCATTATACGCCTCCTCTTGATGGAAGAGGACATTTATTAGCTTCTGCATTTATTGTGCTGGCAAAGAGAAACATTCTGCAGCATTTCCCGAGGATTCTCTCATTTATCTATCCGTTACGGGACTGAAGTCTTTTTAGGGGCAGAAAAAAATTAAAATATCACTCAGACTGACAGGAGTGAAAATGAAGCTTGGGAAGGCTGTTTCAGCCTTTAGGTTGACAAGACTATTTAGGAAAAAAAAAAAAAGCTTGTCAACAGTTCACATAAACATTATTGCTTTATAATGAGAAAAATTACTAACTAGTGCTTAAGCAGAAAAGGGACTGCTTAAAGAGGGTGCTCAGAGAACGTTTTAATGCGCATAATGTCACTGATAATTGTTTAAATGGAAAGTACACCGAAATTAGGTACTTCTTGGTTTTCAACGCAATTGCACGAAGGACAGAGAAGTGAAAACAGGGACTCGTCTCTATTCTACTTTTTTGCACCCAACGCTGAGTTTGCCCAAAAGGAAAATTACCGGGTTATTCAAATAAGTATGCAAGATATTAAAAAGATAAATATGTTAAAGAGAAAATATTTCTATCATATTCCCAGGAAACTGAGAGAGACTAAGGGATGATTCCAAATATCATACACCCAGTAAAATCTCTAGAAGGCATCCGAAAAATTCAGTATTTGATTTCTCAGGTGGTTCAAGTCTAGAGTTGCAATATTTTCTAAATCTGGACAAAGAAATCCAAGTAAACTGTCTCACTCAGTGTTTTTTTACCATGGTGTTAACTTAGTACAGCATTTATTCCCAAACTTCAACTTCTGTAAAGAAAAGAGGGTGGGAGGAGGGAACAGAGCCGGGTGAAACGAAAGCTGCTTATTCATTAACTCCCCATATGTTGAAACATTTTGCCATATCCCACAAAATGCGCTAAACACCGCTTTTTAACATTCAAATGACAAATTTCTTCGGTTTGTTCCACGTTGCCTATTCAAAAAAAAAAAGAAAAATCTCTCAGGATACTTTTCTTTGCCCCTGAAGAAGGGGAAGGGGAAACGCACAGCTGAAACGCTAAACGCACACAGATGCGGACACAAGCACGACGGGTGGCTTGGGCGATGCTGACATATTTATGGTGAACTGTACACATCTACTAATCTGTATTCAGAAAAGTGAGCGGTGCTGGATGAACACCCTGCTCAGCCTCATTAGGATCCGGAGCGTGGTTTTTTTTGCGGGACGGCCGCCCCGTGGGAGAGATGCTCTTACTCCCAACCTCCTGCACACACGCTCGCTGTGATTTCCAGTCCTTCCATCAGACCAAGCAACATGATTTCAGACACAGGAATAAAAAAGAGGGAGAGGGAAGGAGCCGCCCAACGTGCTGCTTTTCAACGGCTTTGTTTTTCAGTATTGCCCCATATGTTCCCGCTCCCTTCGCAGTTTATCCTCATTTGTATTTTTTTTATTCGTAGGAGGAACATGTATATGTGTTCAGACTTCACAAGCACCAAGATTCAGAACACCAACTGAACCACCTTCAGAGAAAAATAATGATTAGTGATGGTCAGTTATCATGGGACTGTAAATAAATTCCTATTCTTGAACTACAGTAGGAGGTCAGGAAACGCCGAGATCCAGAGAGGTGATAATTTTACAACTGAGGAAAAGTTAGGGAAAAAAAAAAATCACAATTCAAGCAGTGAGGACTTTAAAAGCTGCAGGGACAGAAATGGGTTTATGAAAGAAATCATCTTTACAAAGCTACATGACAGCTGGATAAACACAAAGCACTACACAAATAGCCAGTTCCTAGAAAATATTATTTTCCTGTCTCTTGGGTCAGTAAATCCCCTATTACTAAAATCTCCAAGAGTTTGAATTCTAGAGGTTTTGAGCATCCACTTTTCCCATCAAAGTCTATCTCACCTCTCCGAGGGTATTGCTGCATAACGCCCTTCCCCACACCTGAGGAAACATCAATGCCAAAAATTCTCAAAGAAATGACACTGGGGCATCCTATAGGCTAAGAAAGGGAATTCAGGATGAGTTTAAACCAGCATTTTAGGGCAAAAAGCATAACGAAATACAGCAGGAAGAGTGGAGGAAAAATATCAGAGTCAGTTCTGGCCAGGGATGTAAGAAAATAAACCAGAAGCAAAAAAAAAAAAACAAAGTTGGAAGAATGACGATGGGTTAGAGTGATATACTGATGGAGATAAAATAAAGGAAAAAAACCCCAACCCATAACTGCGTTACAAAAAGCACAGTGTATTTGAAAAGTCTTGAGAGAACGCATAAATACATCCCTGCTGCTGGGTCTCGAAGATATTCGTTTGCATCCAGTATGCTATTAGCCCCTAGGTCTTCCGCTAATTCTTGCAAAACAAAAACACGGAATTATCCACCTTTTGCCCCAAATTAAAACTCCCAAAAATAAAAAAAAAAAAAAAAGGACTGCAAACAACCTACATGAAACTACTGGTTACATGATAAAAGTTATCAAGCGTCTTACTGCGCAGGGAAAAAAGTCTGGAATATTAGTTATCGCATTCTTTTCTTTTGTCTCCATTTATATAAAGACACAGGTACAGAATGGAAAAATAATCTATAAACAAACATTTAGAGAAACATCAATACCTACTATTCAGCGTGGAACAACTCATTTTGTTATTAAGCGGTATTTCAGCATTGCTATTGATTGGATACGCGATAGCGAAAGATGAGACTGAAACAGGCATTTATTTAATGGGAAAATAGAAGAAAATGTCATGAATTTTTGGTGGGCTTAGGGAGAAAAAAATATATATGGGTGAGGTATTTAAGAACTAGCATATTAGCTATTTTTTCAGAAAATGGTAAATAAAAGATAATGAAGAGAAAAAAAAAGAAAATTAAGGCTTAAAAACAATTGTTCGGAAGAATGATTGTGGCTCAGGGAGATACGGAGGTAGAGCATTAATGCAGCGCTCCGGTCGGAACGCTCCGGCTCGGTCTGTCTTTGTCAATCAGGTTGAGGTTTCAGATATTGTAATTGGGAGCAAGTTTCCTAATCTCAACCTGCCAGGCAAGAAGCATTCAACAAAAGCTCCATCCCCAAAAATATAATGAAATTTGAAGAGAGAAATTTTCTAATATTGGCGACGTGAAGCAAGATCACAGGTTGGGTTGACAGCTTTATTATGCTAAACTGACAAAAACATTACGCTCTGGTCAGTCCTAAAAAAGGTGGTTTTCATGAGCTGTATGGAAATACAAAGCACTGGGGAAGTCTGATGAACTCCTACTTTTATCTCCTTGGTGCAGCATATGAGCTCCAACGTAGAAAGGTCTCCTGGCCCAAGCACAAAAGGAGAAATTAAAATATCTTGATTTTTTTTTCTTGGGTCTCCTGCTGCATCAATTTGGGGAAAACTGCAAGAACCCACTGTCACTGCTGAATATCCATTAAGGAGAGCAAAAAGAAAAAAAAAAAGACACTAATAACTTCACAGAGATATTACAATTCATTGATAATTACATGATATGATATACAATAGTCTTCTTCAAATAGAAGCTGTAATATATTTAATTGCTTCTATCTGAAAAATGTTTGGAAATAGGGTTATGTATTGATTAACTGTGTTTTTATAAAGATAAATAACATATAAATATATATGAATAAATATAAATATATATATTTGCTGTGGG
>VZTO01009926.1:103108-114444 GCA_013400615.1 Syrrhaptes paradoxus
AAAAAAAAAAAAAAAAAAAGGGAAGAGATCATTAAATTATAATTTCCCCACACAATTGGTATAAGCGTTTCCTACCAACAGGATTAGTAGGAACGCAAGATCCCAGAATAAAGCCGCTCAGCAGCGAGGATGGCAGTTTAGTGTCTAGTAAATTTGATTTCTGTGAAAATCCTGACACATCATAATAGCGAAATCCTATTTACTGTAGCAAGCAGGATGGATAATACTATTTAACACCTGGTATAGTGTGTGCCATCAGCTCGCAGCTTTGTGCTCTGTGTGCTCATCTTACCTTCAGGTTAATGCTCCTTGACAACCTACACGGTAAGTAGAATCTCCAAATTAACTGCTGAACGTAGGATTTGCAAATCCTTCCTCAAAAATTTTAAGTCATAAAAAAAAAAAAAAAAAAAGGCTGCAGATAAGAGGATCACATTGCCAGCTCTTATGTCTATATTCCCAGGCTCTGATCCAGCTGTAAGCCCAGGATGGTGCAGCAGTTGCACAGCATAAAGGCCACTAAAGTCAGTAAGGACGTGTACAGAAATTATAGAATTGGCAAAGAAGAACTATCAGGGCAGTAACTTGTTGACTGCTAAAGCTGAAGTGTGTCTAACTGTGATGGGTTTACCCTCGGCTGGGAGCGAAGCCAACCCCACACAACCGCTCACTCACCCTCCCCCCTCCCTGGGATGGGAAGAGAACTAAGGGGTAAAGTGAAATGAGACTCATGGGTTGAGACAAGAACAATCTAATAACTAAACCACAATAACACTGAAAATAATAATATATACAATATACAAATGAGTGACACACAGTGACACTGCTCACCACCCCATGACAAAGGCTCAGCCTGTTCCTGGCCAATGATACCAGAGCAGGAAGAGTCCTGAAACTCCAATCCCAGAATGGAGATAAGAGCCTGAGCATCCCAGACCGAGGGAGAGAGACGACCTGGCAAGAGGGACCACCCTGAGAGAGAGTTGACCTGGAAATAGAGCTGACCTGGACACAAAAGGGATCGGGAACAAAAAAGGGACGAGCTTCTGGACAGCCCTCGCCTATATAGTGGGCACGATATGCATGGGATGGAACAGACCATTGGCCAGTTTGGGTCTCAGTCCTAACCCTGAGGTCTAATCCTGGGCTAGTCCCTGGGGCTGTGCTCCCTCCCAGCTCCTCCTGCCCCTGCAGACACGGGCACAGCAGAGAACCTGGAAAGTCCTTGACTGTCCTGTCAGCAGCTCTGCCCATCAGTGTGTGATCAGCTTCTCCTCAGCACAAACCCAAACACAGCCTCACACCAGCTGCTGGGAAGAGAGTGAACTGTGTCCCAGCCCAGGACACTGACATAACACTGAAACCTCCAAAATAATATTAATACCTTACCGAGTAAGCATATTCACATGCATACTACTTAACACTTAAACTATTTCTAGGAAACTCCCAAGCATAGAAACTTAGCGTGAGTGAGAAATATCCCAATTAATATTGGGACACATATCTTGCTCACTCACACTGATAAACTAAGTAGTTGTGTCACACAGCAGTGTATTAAATTAATTTCCTTCTGCTCCTATGACTAGAGGCATGATTCTCGTAATGATGCATAATAGTATAATGAAGCAGTGTAACATGAAAATAGTTGAATTTGCTGAAGAAGACTTGAACGAGGGAGAGTTGCATCATTCTCAAAATGACAGCAGAGATGCATGCTGTGGTGAGTGTCTGTAGGATGTCAAAAACTATAAGAAGTAGGAGATGATGAAAGATGGAGAGGGACTCTATCAGCGGGTGTAGGGATAGGACCAGGGGGAATGGTTTAAAGCTGAAAGAGGGGAGACCGAGATGAGATCTTGGGAAGAAATGTTTTCCTGTGCGGGGGGTGAGGCAGTGGCCCAGGGTGCCCAGAGAAGCTGTGGATGCCCCATCCCTGGAGGGGTTCAAGGCCAGGCTGGATGAGGCTTTGGGCAACCTGGGCTAGTGGGAGGAACTGGATGATCTTTAAGGTCCTTTACAACCCAAACCATCCTGTGATTCTATGATCATTCTTTGAGGTAGCAAGCTGCTCAATCTGCATGAGATGTTAGTTTTCCATTTTCTTGCTCCGCTATGTTAAAAGAAAAATCAAATGGTTTAAAATACCACTAATGTCAACTTATTATAATAAATAACTAAGATAATGTAGAGTACACATCCATCAATGATTCAAATACCATCTTTGGTATTTTTTTTTGCTGTAGTCAAGAAGCACCATTAGCCTGTCAGCAGACAATGAAAAACACCAACAAATTTTTTTCGCACAGCTTAACATGTGAACTCTTAAATAACAGCTTTACATCCTAGCCAGATATAAAGCATGAGCAAGTTATTTTTTAAATCCTTTGTTAAACTATCTCATTTTGCTTTGCTGCTGCGAAGCATGCAATAACTCATAACTTATGTGCTATCTTCGACCTAGAAACACTGGCAGCTGTTAGGGGAATCGCTGGGTTTTTGGAAAGTATCAAAAGGTTTTTTAGCACATAAACCAAATTTATGAACAGATATTGCCCTGGAGAATAGAATTGTTTATGTTTTAGTATCACAGCTGTCACTGGTGCACAGTTATTTTGTCCTGTTTTAATCCCCTGAAAAGGTTGAGCATCTTTACTCAAATCACTGAAATATTTTATAATTGACAGACTTCATCTGGCGCTGAATATGTATAATAATTTTCTCCATAAGGAGCACACTGCGCTGACACTAATCTGTTCTGTTGTCGCCTCCCTTTATTATCCATCTCTGCATTGTTTTTTCAGCAGCATTGAAGAACGCAAATATGAAGCTTCTAATTGAAAAAGCTAAGTAATCAAAAAGCCAATTAATCATCCAGATGAGCTCCGACATGCCATGATGCAACAGACAGAAATACCACATCCCCAGAACTGAAGTATTTGTAAAGTGTGCTTATTTGATGTAAGAATGATCTGAGAATGTAATTAGCATTCTTTGTCACAGGTGACAGGCTCATATTGCACATTTCTTCATTCTCTGAGCTCCACTTGCTCTGCTTCCACTGTACCTTCCGTTCTCATCTTTTCTCTGCTCACCAGCCCATACTCCAGCTTTGGGTCTTTCCACTCAAATCAGGACAAGTTTAGGAACAAATAAGCAGCCTGTTATTGTCCTCTATAATTTCCAAAAACGTTAAGCCTTTCCAAGACCTTTTTTTTTTTTTTTTTCTTAAAGCTCTATTTCCATCCCAATCCCCAAAAATCACCAATCCTGAAACTCACAAATGACCTTAATAACGGCTGCGGGCACCAGCCTCGGAGAAGATGTGATTGCAGGAGACGTGATCTCCCTGCTTTTGGAGGTTTTCATTCTGTAATCTCCACATCTCTGATAAAAGTTCAAAGTCAGATTTAGAGCACAGAGTTCACCTCCTTTCAGAGCTCAAACAACTCTTTGGGTTTTTTGTGTAGAGAGATGCACACAGGTACTTTGAAAACAAACCAGACGACATCCCAGCGAAGCAAGGGTTTCTTAGCTTACAAATAAAAAGTTGGAATGAAAAGCCAAGCCTTAGTATCAGGGAAACTCCACACTGAACACAGAGCAAACATCGTCCATGGCGTACGACAGCCAAGTCAGAATTGCCTGCTCTAGTCCTGGAGACTTCCGAGCCCAAGAAGAGAAAGCAACAGCTGGCATAGATCACCTATTTCATATCCCTTGGGGGACAACACTGCCATAGTACTCAAACACAGTTATTATAAAGCTCATTATCTCACTTGCCCACCATAACGACATATTCACACGCATGTGAGCACGGGATTCCAGGTTGGAAATCTTCACTTAACAGGAGCAAGCAAAGGCACTGTATCGGTGACCTGCTTTATAATTAAAAAATAACCAAGAGTAAAATCTTATTTGCTGCATAGCACCTTAAAAAGGTAAAAGAAAAGCTTTCAAACAAAGAATGGGGGTCCTTTGCCATCAATTACTCCAGTACTACTTGTGATAAAATGGAAGGCTGATAACCAAGAGCTGAGGTTCACCCATCCCGTAAGAAGGCACCTTGGATGAGATACTGCAGACACCTTTCCCTCTAACACCAGCTAGTCATTTGAGAATAAGAAAGGTATTCTGCGGTTTGGGTTTTTTTTGTGAAGGATCTTAATTTTCAGCTGTTTAAATAATGCAGTTTTTGAATCATTAAAATAATTTACCCTCATCCTTTCAAACTATTTTTCATTGCCAAGAACATGACTTCATTAATGTCATCTTCAAAAAGGCAGGACAAAACACTGAGACACTATCTGATATGCCCTTTACTTAAAATATTCATTAAGACCAATTATACACATTGATAATTCATGCAACATGCTCTTCTTCCTAATCCGTAAAAACAAGGGTTATTTTTTTTCTGTTTTGCTGAGCTGCATAAATGAATATATATCACACTAACAGTTCTCAAAACTAACTAAAAAAATCCAAATTAATCAACAATAGGTAGGATCAGGGAGAAGGCAGAGAAGGAAAGGAGGCAAATGTATTCAGGCTGAAGGTTACAACCAACCTGGGATCTAGAAAACGATGACAGCACTAATTATTTGAAATTAACATCCTATAACATAATACCCTATAAAGAACAAGAATGTTAACAGCAACATGTTAAAATATTGTAAGCATGTCAGACAGCTTACCAAACAGTTTGGTTTTGAGTCTACTGGGAAAAAAAGGCACAGACGTTTTTTGAACATGGCATCAACTACTTGCAATGAACATGAAACTCTCCATGTACTGGTGGCTTTTGGAGGAACCCCAGGAAAGCAGTGTGGGCTCCAACAAAAGCAGGAATTCAGGATGTATCTGTGCACTTCATGTGAAATTCCAAGATTACTTGGGGATACTCACTGATGAATTTAGGAGAGCTCTGGCTCTTCATCAGTGCTGGTATAAAAGTAACCTCGTCAGGATTCTTTCTCTGTATGTAATTACTGCGACAGATGAAAACTCACTGCAAATGTGAGACCTTACTCAATAAAGAAAACTATTCTCAACATTAAAGCCTGAACCTTGTCAATATTAAGCCAGAAATACTAGTGGCTAATACCAAAAAAAAAAAACCCCTTCCAGCCACAGTTTTAATCTTTATCTCCTTAGAAAAGTCATCTTGTTTAACAGTAAAACATCATCAGAAAGTCAGTAGCAGGAACGAACAGAGAACTCTTCATTAAAAGGGAAAGAAGGCTTTACCCTTTCTTCCAGCCGAGCCAGCTGCTCTTTGTAGTAGGCATCATGCTTCTTCAGTTCTCTGTCTTTCTCTTCCAGCTGCTTAGCCTAAAAAAAGAAAGAGAAAGATAAAACCGGATCAAGAAAGAGCCTCACTTGCAAAGCAAAACATGGACTAGAAATTGTCCCAGTAAGGAACATACAGCGATTGAGAACTGCAGGCTATTAGTTTTTGCCAAGTCGTACATTAATAAGACGATGATTGCTGCATTGAAAATGGAAAGAGATTGCCTATTGTCCCGCGATTTTTCCTTCCCTCCTCAACAGCTGTGCCATAGTTTGTCCAAATGTATTTGGAAATGTCATGAAGATGGAACCAAGCATATCCTGCTGAGACTAATCTTCTTTTTTTTTTTTTTAATCAACTTCGTTGATCACTTTTGAACTTAAGAAAACTTGCTCGAGCTACTGAAAAAAAATACATGCAGAGCCTGAAAATTTAATTTTATTTGTTAACTGTTACCAAGTGGACATTTTGACATGAGCAAAGCTGAACTTGCACCCACACATCTGTGGGCAGCACTCAAAAGAATTCTTTTGAAGTCGCTCTTTTTTCTCTAAAACCCCAATTCTGGAATGTATTTAGCACGTGCCTAATTCTAAACACATGAATGCTTGGAAAGAACCTAATGCTTACATATTGGCAAAAGCTGGTCTTAAAAGTCCATCTGAAACTCTGCTGTCCTCTTTAATTAGTAATCATGCCTCTGGAAACTCCTAGATGGATTGAAGTGTCCAACTAAGTCAGCTGAAACCCTTCTTTGTAGGATCATTGCCATGTCCAGTCACTTAAAATAACAGAGAGTGTTTTTAAACATTTATCTTTTGGATGTTAATATGACTTGAGAATTCATGTAAGAGACACTGCTTTCAGCACTACTGAGCAAGTTGACACTTTTTTGGCTTTTCATCTGTAGCACGTACCGATGTGGAGTATTAAGGGGACTCATTAAAAATTCTAAAATACATTAAAAGAGCACATACGCACAAAGAACGCATCCAAAGCTCTGAGTCCTCCAGAGGAAACACTAGACAACTGATTTTTAACAAGCTATGGTGGATGTAACACCTTTATTCCAGGCTCATAATGAAATATCTTTAATGACTAATAATTAACTCTCAGTGGTCATTACCACAACTGCCTGCTCTCCATCAGTCATTTACCTCTAACATGTTATTTTCACCCAGGTACTGATTCTACAAAGCCAACTACAAAAAGTTCCTCTTTTAGCAGCATCATGTAAAATGACAAATTCTTGTACTCTTGTTACTGAAGATGAGATCTCCAGGTCACACTCACAGAGCATGTCAGAAAACCTCTTTACACCGTACATTGGGCTATACTGGTTCTGTAGATAAAGGACTTTTCTTTCTCAAGATTTGCACTTTTTTGGCAGACAGACAAAGAATAAAATAATAACTTTGGATTTCTGTTTTTTTTTTCCTCATTTAACTACTTACCTGTGTTTCTACATCCTGAAGCATGTAAAAAATATAAAAAAAAACCAAATTAAATTTATTATATAATGGTGAAGAGAAAGAACGCAGAAAAATGCATGCATGTCAGGCATCTCTGTAATTTAGAACGATGCAGAAAACTTCCTGGAATTTGTTTAATGTGAAATTTCCCTAAAAATATCCCTCCTCTACCAAAAGCACAGTCAAATTTTAATTCTACTCGGAAGAAACAAACTTTGCCATCTGCCAGATGCCCCGTTTTCAGCATAGTGCTACGGAGCACATGTTACAGCCCTGTCCACCAGCATTTAAATCAGTTTATTCACTACAGAAAACTAACTACAGGTTTTGCCAAAGCTGATAACACAAAATATTCTAGATAATCCCTGTATCATCTCTCAAACCTGCCTCTTGCTGCAGTTATAGAAACAGCTAAAGATCCACTGCGGGTTGTGCTTCCCCAGACTATCCTCTTCCAAATATCCAACCCAACACTTGAACGCATTACACAAAAATATTTGATGTATAACCTCCGCACGATCCCTGAATTATTTGCAAACTCAAGAACTGCCTTTTGTGCAAGTGGAGTTAAATGGGCCAGTGACAAAGAAAACATAAAATTAATGTTCTGTAACACTCATGAGAATCCGGTTAAGTTTTTGTTCTTAGAATTCAATAGTGTTTCACACGATCCTATCAATGACCTAAAACCAAGCAGCAGAACTGACTCGGGAAAGCCAATGAGATATTATAAAACCCCTACAAGAGCATCGTGACTTAATTCCCTCATCCCATTCCTAATGACTCAGAAGGGCAGAAATTTTCAGGGTTGTTGTAGTTTTGACTCTGGCTGGGAGCCAACTCCACACAGCCGCTCGCTCACCCTCCCCCGTCCCAGGGTTGGGGGAGAGAATCAAAGGGGTGAAGGGAAAAGAGACTCGTGGGGCGAGATAAGAACTATTTAATGACTAAACAACAAAAAAAAATAAAGTAATACTTAAAATAATGATAATAACAACAGTAATAATATACAAATGAGTGACACACAATGACACTGTTCACCACCCCATGACCAAGGCTCAGCCCGTTCCTGGCTAATGACCCCAGATCAGGGAGAGTCCCGAAACCACCATCCCAGAATAGAGATAAGAGCCCGAGCATCCAAGAGCTGACTGAGGGAGGGAGACGACCCTGGGAGAGGGATAACCCAGAGAGAGACAACCGGGAAAGAGAGAGAACTTCCAGCCAGAGCCTCACCTCTATCCTGGCCATGCCGGGCATGGGATGGAACAGACCACTGGCCAGTTTGGGTCTCAATCCTAAACCTAAGGTCGAATCCTGGGCTGGTCACTGGGGCTGTGCTCCCTCCCAGCTCCTCCTGCCCCTGCAGACACGGGCACAGCAGAGAAGCTGGAAAGTCCTTGACTGTCCTGGCAGCAGCTCTGCCCATCAGTGTGTGATCAGCTTCTCCTCAGCACAAACCCAAACACAGCCTCACACCAGCTGCTGGGAAGAGAGTGAACTCTGTCCCAGCCCAAACCCAGGCACAAGGGTGTAAAAACACAACAGGGTGAGGGCACACTAAAGCTGGAGGAGATGAAACCCATCCTCTCCTCCAGGTCCAGCTGATTACTTAGGATCAATTCCCTCCATCTCACAGAAATAAATATTGGCAGGAGATGAGCTGATCCTTCCTCTTGTAGATAAAAATGAGGAGTGAAAGAACAAGAGCCAATCTTCCCAACTGCCGCAAACCATTTGACAAAGATGACAAATCCCCTGAGGTTCAACCCAAAAATCCCTTGCCAAACTTCTTATAAAACAACGCTAAAACCACTTATTTTGTTTAATGTGACGCATAGCTGAAGACCACACCACACTACAGCTGTATTGACAATTCATAGAAAAACTTGCTGCTCTTCTGTGTAATTTTTGTATCTTTTATAAACACAAAACTATATTTTATCCATGTTATGTGGCTGTTACCATACATATATTACTACAGCCACATATATAGCTATGTTACTATTTTCAACTCAATTCTCAATATTCTTCACGTTATAGTGCTGAGGGGTTTCAGACTCATTCATCATAAAACCTCACATCATGCTGGCTCTGTCCACGTTAACAACAGTTTAATGTTCAAATAGTGGTGTTGCTACTTTTGCTTTTCAGTTGAAAAACTGAGCTGGACACATCCATATCTATTCTATATTAAAAAAAAATATATATAAAAACAAAACAAACAAAAAAAAAAAAAAAAAAACCCAAAAAAAAAAAAAAAAAAAAAAATTTAAAAATATAACTTTTTTNTTCTAGAATGTTGATTTTCACTAAATTACCATGAGATACTCTTGGTAGTAAAGTATGTTTCCGCTCTTGTACTATAAACCACAGCCAAACTATAGACGTTTAAGCTGGAACATCAAAGATGCTCCATCTGGAAGTCATACACCCAGTAGTATCCTATTCCACGGGTCAGCATAAATAAAGCAAGAAATGCTACAATCTTGGATTAAGCAGAATTATTGTCATCAAACATCCAATTTTATTTTATACAAAAATTTGAACACAGCTAAAAATTATAATTCTGTTAGAAAATATCGCTTTTGAGATTAACATCTACTATCTGTACCTCGCACAGATACAACTAATCCTGAGTTTTGTGTTGGTAAAATGATCCAGAAGACCTACACGTGTCTCTTGAGTTGAAATTCTTTTCATCTGTGTCTTGCTTGCTCATCAAATGTCACTTAAAATTGAGAAATTTATTTATTTAATGGTATGAGATCACTAAATTTATATATACGAAAGACAATATAAGCAGGGGAATGCAAATAACATTTGTTCCAAGGAGATCCATCTGGATGCCAGTTTTTCTCCTGGAAAATCTGTTAGTTTTTGGGTTGGTTTTTTGGGTTTGGTTTCCTGCCCCGCCAAGATAATTGGTGATCAAAACAGTCGGATTTTACTGCATTAAAGATATGGGGGCCAAGGAGTGAACTATAGAGACTGTGCTTATTGCCCTGATCCTATAAAACCTTTTTTATCACTGATAAAATAGAAATAAAATAAGAATATTAAATAATACATTTATCCAAAGGTTTGGTTGCCTATATTCTGAAAGTAACTGGAAAACTTGTTAGGTCAGTAGGAAACTCAGAAAAAAAAGTTCCTTTCACATAGCTACCACCTCTGGCATTTCTACAGTAATGCAGAGAAAGCAAAGTTTTAAAAAATATTATTAATTTATACTGGAGACAACACAAATATGCCAACAGAAGAGAATTCACGGCAGAAATAAAGAACTGTAAGGCAATAGTGTATTTATGGGGGCGCAGCAACCTGATCCCAGTGAATACCAATTAGCCATAACAAAATAATTAACAGTAGCCCTGTATTCAATTAGCTGAATGCTGCACTTTAGTTGTAAATGAGATAAGGGAACAGGTTCATTGCTTCTTCACAAAGCAACTCCAATAAACAAAGTGTTTGCTTGGGTGTTATTTAGAAAATAGGATCAGAAGGTCACCGTTGAGAGGCAGCCTGATCTTCACAAGAATACCCAAAATTAAAATCCAAAAATAGATCACTAATGTTAAATACAGGTTTTTTCAGAACCACTGGGAAGTTGGACCAAGAATTAATGGCCAACCTGGGTTTCACTTTCAAAAGCAGCACCTGGATTTAGCACTCCGCTGGTATGAGTTTCCATCATCAGAGAAATGGATGTCTACAAAAAACTGAAAATCAAAGAATGGTTTGGGTTGGAAGGGACCTTAAAGATCATCCAGTTCCAACCCCCTGCCATGGGCAGGGACACCTCCCACTACCCCAGGTTGCCCAAAGCCTCATCCAGCCTGGCCTTGAACCCCTCCAGGGATGGGGCATCCACAGCTTCTCTGGGCCAACCTGGGTCAAAATGAACGTTTAATAATGAATTCATTCACCAATCTGAAAGTGCTCTGCCTAAGTCTTGCCAAGGCACTTCACAGTGATCTCACCACCCACCAAGAACATCAGAGGACAGAGGAGGTGGACAACCCAGGGCTCAGGTGTCCCAAGCCACATTGAAGGCTCTGAGTGAGCCCAGGCGCTGGGTCTGGGGGCTGGCAGAGCACCCTTTCACAACGGGCTTACGAGACTAAGGAGATTTGCCTGACAAAATGCTAACCACAGCAATGAGGGCTTTATCATGGGAAAGGTCACATGAAATATCTCCAGGCCTCCAGGCAGGCTCATGAGCTTTGAAGAAAAGGTTAAATGATTAATAAGCCAAGCAAGCGGTGGCAGAGGGCTGGCCTTCAGCAGCTCCAGAAGCACGACCGTCTTGTAGAAAAAAAGCCAACCTCGTCCTGGGGGCATCCCCAGCAGCGTGAGCAGCAGGGCGAGGGAGGGGATTGTCCCCCTCTGCTCCGCTCTGCTGAGACCCCCCCCTGGGGTGCTGCCCCCAGCTCTGGGGTCCTCAGCACAGGACAGACACGGAGCTGCTGGAGCGGGGCCAGAGGAGCCCCGGAGATGGTCCGAGGCTGGAGCAGCTCCCGTGCGAGGACAGGCTGAGAGAGTTGGGGGTGTGCAGCCTGGAGAAGAGAAGGCTC